>OY977947.1:13785577-14025577 GCA_963854355.1 Epinotia brunnichana
AGTAGGTACATAGAGATCGCAATTCTTTCGCTTTATATATGATTGGATTGATTGGTAATCTTCAAATATTCAGCAGGGCGGCAAAGTCCGTTCTATTTTGTACCAATGTGTTGATCTGTTCGTCGACAATATCACGTTATAATACTCCACACTTCTACATTGAGTTTGTACCTGATGTTCGTTTAATCGGGAATTGATGAAGCGCTATGAAGCGCCGCGGAGTGGAAAAAGGTTTGTTGGTGAGCGCGTTCCCGTTAATTATCTCCACGCCGACTATCTACATCTAGATTGTTTGCTATTCTGTCTCGAGACTACATGGTTCAGTGGTTAGCAGCGTCTGTCCGAAGAATACTAACTTGCAAACATTCACTATATTTTTTATTTATTGATTATTTACTTACCGCTAATCCTAACAACTTTATTAACTCTATTTAAGTTGAACTGTCCGCGTATTGCAAAACACGTAGGTAATACCCACGGGACAAAAATAGCCCTTCTCCATCCAGAATGTTCAGTCTTTACATAGGTGAATACTTAGTAGTACCTGTAGAAGTATAGATAAAGAGCAAAAGAACTGAACATGTTTAACCAGGAGGCAAGTTTGGATCGATGGTTTTGATTCCGATCTCAATACGTTATCGGCGACCAAACGTAGGTAGAAGTAGAAGATACTGGTATTTCTGTATACATTTTTCTAGTAGAAATTTGCTTAATAAGTAATTGTTGTGAACAGTATCCCTTTAAGAATGGCCAGCATTTGTAAGTAATTTTGAATACAAACAGTCACGCTTTCTTGAGTCCAAGCACACATCTCAAAGCACACAATCGGTGACATGGTGACGCGTGTCAAGCGCAGGCGCATCCAGTGCTTTGACTGTTAAATTGACCTGACTGACTGTCACCGGCACTGGCGCTTCCGTGACAGCATCCTGGAGGTCTGTCTGTTTCATATTGGACTGGCAAACGAAGTTTGTGCAACGGATATGTTAAGTTTTGTGTGACTGATCTGCAACTTATAGTTTATTTAGTAAAAGTCTGATTGCGTGTACATAATATATACAATGTCTTACACTTTTCAATGCAGAATCTTTGTCTGTTATCAATACAATACAATTACACTAGTGGCGGCTCTCTGAGCTGTAGAAGTCGCGAGCATGTCTTTAAAAAAAAGTGCCGTGACAAAATAATTCTACACTCAAGAGCAAAAGTTTCGGGTCGATGAAATACCGTCATATGTCCTAAAATAGTGCAAGGTTGTATAGTTTTTTAACCCTGTCATGATCTTTATTAAATTTTACATCTAATCTGCAGAAATAACAGTAAAACAAACACTTTACCAGGTTTAAATCGGACTCGTAATAACCCATGAAAAAAACAACGTTAACGGAGCGAGATATCGCAAAAATCTTCATTTTTGGATGTTGATATTTTTATGATAGGATCCCGGTAATTGCTAATACATTTGGGTATTATGAAGAATAGTTTATTATGTCAATAAGACTAGTGTAAAATATTAAAAAAATCCTATTGCGGTTATTTAATTTAGGGTGACCCGAAACTTTTGCTCTTGAGTGTATATGTAGGTACCTACAGGTAGTTCGGCACATGAACCGTCAAATTTTTTTGGCGTGCTGGTAGGGTCATTTTCTACCTTTTGTCCCTTGGACCCTAATTAATTTATGATTTTTTTTTATTGAATTTTAAAGTGTAGACGGGTTTGTAAATTCGTTTTGTTTGTTAACAAAAAGCCTCACGTTTTAATTTTGTGGTGTTATTTGTTACAAAAAATACATATTTTTAAACACACACAACGTACACGTAACATAATTAAGCAAGCTATGCATGTAAAAACATACACGAAAAAAGTTATGGGGCTTCGAAGGTCAGATTTTGGGTAATTTAGGTAAAAAAATAAAAAAATCGTACCTCCTTGACCGTAACTCTTAGGACCCAGGGTCCAAGGGTGGAAAGGTCGGAAATGACCCTACTAGCACGCCAAAAAAAATTGACGGTTCATGTGCCGAACAACCTGTATATGTATAATTAACGAACCTGCTCACAAAAATTCACGAGAATCGGTTGAGAAATGCGACCTGCAGAGGAGAACAGCCGGACAGACACCGTATTACACACAGACAAACTATTTTCGGCCCAAGCTGAAGCAATAGAACATAGAACTGCGTTCGCTTCGCTCCCTCGTTCGATTATATTAACTCCACTTATAATCTCCACTTATAATAAATCTCTAAATTAAAAAAAAGAATCAGCCAGTTTTAAACTAATCTTTCTGTGTTACGAATGTTCTCAGCATCCCATGGACGGAAAAATATGAAACATTTTATATAGGTACATTATTATTCCAGCTGCAACTTAGGATAGTTTTTATCCGACTGCGACAATTAATTTATTTTCCGTAATATACGACTTCATTTAATTTTTCATTTATTATTCTTAAAGTATATCGCCGCCACATCTGTCAGCTAATAGAAACGTCAAAATCACAGACTAATAAGAAATACTACGGACAAAATGGCGGAATTGCTTTGCTTTCTTTCGCCTATTAATAATTTTAATCCCGTCTACGATATACCTTGACGAGACACATAGGTACCAAAAGCAAATATAAAATTAATCGATTTTGATATGCGAACTTATATGCGCAAATGTGGAATTAAGGCGTAATTTCCACAAATGTAACAACAACTTCGAACAATATAAACTTGGTTTTTTTGAATGGCACGCGCGCGCGCTCTTTGCGTATTCAGCCAAACCACGAAAACCGAAACTCGAAGTTCGTATATCTGCATTCCTGTCATTTGTTAGTGCGATAGAGATAGAGATATACCCGAATATTTTCGAATTCCGAAGTTCGTGGTTTAAAAGAAAATACGGATGTCGGTTAGATCTAAATTAATATTTTATGTGTAAATATGGTTAAAATTATTTGGAAATACTATATTGTTGTGATTGTTTTAGTATATTTGACTAGCTTTAAGTTTAATATTGTACGTCCGAAATGGGCAAGCTGTTGGACTTTATTTTACCCAAAACAACTAAATGTACACAGTTCTGACAATAAAGAATTCTTATTTTATCTTATCTTATCGAAAATAGGGATGTAGACACTAAACAAAATAATCATAATGTTGTATTATCTCGAAAAAAAAAACGCAAGAGGCTATATAGGTAATCACTAAGTTATAAGTGTATAAAGTTTTAAGAGGGGGTTTGTTGCGTCTCTTTTCCGCAAAACGCATCTTTATAATGAAACGATTGTTTTTTACTATGACGCTCGAGGATCGTGACGTCACGGTCCCTGATCGTTTCTCACTCTAACAAGCGACATTAAAACGGTTGTAGCATCGTATTTTTTTGAGATATTTGAATAAGTTTTTCGTTTCTTCTTTCTTTTGAAGTGAGTACAGCTACACCTCTATTTGGAAGACAAGCGGAAAGAATCCATACTATCCATACTAATAATCCATACTTCCATACTAATATTATAAATGCGAAAGTGTGTCTTTCTGTCTGTCTGTTACCTCTTCACGCCTAAACCGCTGAACCGATTTAGATAAAATTTGGTATACAGATAGTTTGAGCCCCGGGGAAGGACAAATGGTAGTTTTTATATCTGAGGGGCTGAAATTGGGGGTGGAAATTTGTATGGAGCTACTTAAACCGCTGCACCGATTTAGATGAAATTTGGTATATAAATAGTTTGAGTCCCGGGGAAGGACATATAATAGGTTTTATCCCGGAAATCATCCCCTAAGGGGGTGAAAGGGGGGGGGGGGGGGTGAACATTTGGATGTAATCTATTTTGATGAAATTTGGTGTAGATATAGGTTAAGTCCTGGGAAATGACAGTGGATAGTTTTACCCCAAAAATCATCCCCTAAGGGGGTGAAATTAGGGGTGAAAATTCGGATGGAACCCATTTTAATACAATTTGGTATAGAGATAGCTTGAGTTCTGGGAAAGAACATAGGATAGTTTTGATTCCGGAAATCACTCCCTAAGGGGGTGAAATGGGGGGTGAAAATTTGGATGAATCCCGTTTAGATGAAATTTGGTATAAAGGTCGTTTGAGTTCCGAAGAATGACATTAGATAGTTTTTATCCCGAAAATCATACCCTAAGGGTATGAAATAGGGGGTGAAAGTTTGGATAAAATCCATGTACCTAGAAGAAATTTGGTATAGAGATAATTTGAGATCCTTCGAAGGATAAAGAATAGTTTTTGCCTCGGAAATCATCCCTTAAAATGGTAGAAGATTGTTTGCATTATATTTTCTAAGTATAAGTTCTACGCGGACGAAGTCGCGGGCAACAGCTAGTCGTAAATATAAGTCAACGTAGGCTCCGAAAACGGATTCAAAAAAAATCGTAGCGCTTGTTTGGATGGCATAAATAAGGCATAATACGGCTGCCCTAAATTCAACTAGCAGTCTTGAGGCCTTTTTGAGGGACTATAGCTATTCGCATCCTGAGTTTTTGATTTTCACTCGATAGAAAAAAAAATACAAACATAGGTCTTAAATACACTTAAAAAAATCGTAACAAATTATGCACAAAAGCTAAACATATTAAAATTGGTTCTAAAAATCGGCAATAAGTATTATGTTTGAGGGAACTTAGCTATTACTTTTTTTATTTATTTAAACGCAAAATAAAATAAAATTAGAAAACCGGCCAAGTGCGAGTCGGACTCGCGCACGAAGGGTTCCGTACCATTATCAATAAAAATATTTATTTTATTTTGTTTTTAGTATTTGTTGTTATAGCGGCAACAGAAATACATCATCTGTGAAAATTTTAACTGTAACTATCACGGTATCAGTGAGATCCAGCCTGGTGACAGACAGATGGACGGACGGACGGACGGACGGACAGCGGAGTCTTAGTAATAGGGTCCCGTTTTACTCTTTGAGTACGGAACCCTAAAAACATGATATCCGCGCTTCCGAACACGCACTTCCATCTCGCTCACGCTTATGCTCCGTGAGAGGGAGAGAAGACCGTGAGCCTTCGTCGCCTTAAAGGCTAGGCTGTAGTCCGTGGAGCAATTTCCATGTGCTTATGTCTTATGTGTGCCTTTTCATTGACATCCTGTTACGACACGCACGATGTAAACTTATACCCACTTTTTTGAAGTGGATACTTCTTTGCTCGCGTTCTTGTATAGGGGTACAGTTCAAAATGTATCACGTGACTTCCGGAATAACTTTTTGTAGAGAAGCCTAATCTGATTTCAAATAATTGTTTGTTACATGTTTTAATCTTTCTTTATTTGCCATTAGTTGTTAATCACAAAATGTTATTTAGTTTATGTGGTGGACATGAAAATAATGCTGAAATGACCGCCATTTTCTATATATCGCGAGTCAAATGAGCTACGTCAGTCAATGTTGCCATATATACCGATTTGTCTGTACTTATACAGATTTTAGTGAATTCATTCAGATATACGTATGGGGGTTCCATAGCCAACAAAGAAGTATCCACCCACTTAAACTTAATTAACGGTTGTATCTCCGACACAACCCGCTTCTTTTTTCTTGATTCTCCTTGGTCTTCCTCTTCTTTTTAACCGACTTCAAAAAAGGAGGAGGTTCTCAATTCGTCTGTATTTTTTTATGTGTGTATGTTACGCGATAACTTATGAACCGATTTGAAAAAAAATTTCTTTGTTTGAAAGCATATAGTTACTTCCAGATAGGTCCCGTTGTCACCAAAATACAGTTCTGATGATGGGATCCTGGAGAAATCGAGGGAACTCTTCAAATTTTATAGGCAAACTTGAAGCAATTTGGCTACTGATTTGAAGTCGGTTAAAACTTTGTTTTTAAAGCACAATTATCTACCTTCCCTTCTATAATGTTATACAAATTAAGCTAAAGAGCGACCTGATTCAGGCTACGAAAATAATATTAATGAAAGAAAAGATTGAAAATCAGTTTTTGCCCGACGACGGCAGAGCCGAACGGAAGGGATATGTTTTTAGCAGTCTATGTTTGTATGTTTTTACTAGTAGGTATGATATGATTGAGTTTAGTCTCTGGGTGCCTCTGTAGCTCTGGTTGAGTGATACTTGGCAATCTTAGCACGTTTTATCAGGAATAGGTAGTATCTATTTACTTCTACTGTTTAAAGAAATAGCATGTCCCTGTCAGATTTACACACTTGAAGGAATAGTGGAATTCTTTTATTTTCAGCTTCGTTCATCGCAATTTATAGGTGTGTTTGGTAGGAAGTGCGGGTGTCTAATGAAATAGTCTCACTTATCGCGCTTATCGTTTCAGACTAATTACGAGCAACTTTGTTACTGAGTTTTCATACGGGAATTAATCAATAGTGTAGATAGCTGTTTTCTTTATTATTAGGCAGATAGGTACATAGTCCGACTGATGGCGCTAGATTTCAAAAAGAGCGAATATTCATTCGTATTTTATTTATACCGTCTTTGTTCATCTTTCAGTAATAGCGTTCCTATATAGGTATCATATTCCCTACGCAAAATAGGCGCATTTATGACGTCGAGTTGCGGAAACCCAGCCCGCGTACAACCGATAGGTATCATATTCAGGGCCCAAGATTTCCAGTTGAAAGTGTATTGCATAATTGCCAACATTTATTACGGTCGCCTTATGTACCTAGTACCTATTTACATAAAAAAACAGTGTATCCTTATAGGTATTTACTACGGAGTACCCACGTATTATTTTTACTCGTACTGGTAATAAAAATTTAATGATGAAGAAAACGCTTTTGTCTGGCTAGGTCTGTAGCTGTAGCTCACGTCGGCGCTTTATGCACATTTTATTACCGACCATCGCATTCCAAAATAACTGCATACTGTAAGAACTTACATACACTTGAATAGTTAATAGTTTATACATATATACCTACGTCGTGTTTCGTGCCTATTGCACGGAAATCGTTATCATTAAGCATCGCTAATGAAATGAGTGTTAAATTATCTCTATCTCAGTAAATCCAGCATGTTCACAATAAAACAAAAGTACCGCTGTAGATGAGGCAATCGTTTAAGTAGTACTCCAATTAAATCCCAGTTTTCACTCCAGTTAAAGTGCTTTTAAAAACCTGGCGAGTTCACGAGCCGCCGGTCAGTCACAGTTGTGCTCCGCCGGCCACAGCTGCCGAAGGCACCTGCTGCATGAAATATTGCCCACGGTCTTGAACCAATAGAATTAAATTAATGAAGTTTTTGTTTAATTTTCAGTAACAATCTAAGGAATGACAAGAAATAATCAGACGACCGGAAAAAGAAACAGGCTAATTTAAATTTTAATCATAAATAATAACCCTTTATGTTCACTTCGTCCGCATTCTCAACTTGTCCAGAATTCAATTTTACCTAGTAGGAAGACCCTTTTTTTTTTTTTTTTTTTTTTTTTTACGTTGGGGGAATGCATTGATGCACCGTCCGTCCAGTCGGAGGGGGACCGGACGGGTGTGTGGGACTCCTGGACAGAAGGTCCAGACTACCCACTAAACCCCCAACGATTGTCTAGCCATTTTCGCTTACAAGGAGGGTCAAAGGTTCGCTTACGCATGCAACTTTGGCCCTCGCGACTAGCCCGCTTTACAGGCCTGGCCAGGGAGAGCCCCGGGGACAATTTCGAGGCGCTTCAGACCCGTGGACTTTTGGTTAGCTAGGGTCCCCTAACCCTGCAACCTGGTCCACTACGGCGGGGGGAGCAAGTGCGCATAACGCCGACGTGCGCGCCCCGCTCTACGTCTGCGGATATGGGGAGCGGAAGGGTCGTCCTCCCGCGCTCTTTCCGCAGCCTCCTTCTGCACCATTACGGAATTGCAGAAGGAGGCCATTGCTTCCCATGACCTCTCGCTGTCAAGCATCTTAGATACAATGGTTGGCAGCGGGAGGTCCCCACCCAATACATCGGACAAATTATGCCGCTGCATACCTCCACTGTGTGGCGCACATCGTCTACTGCTGCGCCACACCCGTGGCAGCGGGGGCTTTCTTCTCGTCCGGCAACTCGGTGCAGGTACTCTCCAAAGCAACCGTGGCCTGTGAGGACCTGCACCAGGTGAAAACTTAATTCGCCGCGTTTGCGGTCGACCCACCTCTCGAACTGGGGCAAAATTGCCCCTATGGTTATTCTGCCGGCCGTGGACACCTCCAGGTCCGCCCTCCACCTCGGGAGAAGGGCGGTCATAGCTGCATCCCGTAGCCCTTCTACCTCCCGTTGATTGGGATGTTCTCCCCTGGCCCTCAGTTCCGCACTACACACGTATCTAAAGATCTCGGCCAGAACCTCCGCCTGCAGTTCCCAGGGCGGATCATTGGCCAGTAGTGTGGCCGCTGCCCAGGACACCGTGCGGTACCCTCTGCATGCCCTCACGCTTATTACCCTTTGCGGTCGCCTTAAAAGGGTCTTGTTTTTCGACGTGAGGGCTTCCATCCATACAGGCGCCCCATAGAGAGCCATGCTCCGGACGACTCCAGAGTATAGACGCCTGCAGGAGGACTGAGGACCTCCTTGATTGGGAAGCAGCCTTCCCAGCGCTGCTGCAGCGCCTACCAGTTTGGGGGCCAGCCGAGTGAAATGTGCCCCGAAATTCCACCTGGCATCGAGGGTGAGACCGAGGTACCTCATGTCGGTCCCTACCTCTATGGCTGTCCCCATAAGGGTTAACCGCGCCCCTCGTGGGGGACCTTTGCGAGGGCCGTGAAAGAGAACCGCCTCCGTTTTTTCGACCGAGACTTTGAGCCCCAGGAGGTGGATCCTCTCGACGGCCAGTGTTGCTGCCTCCTGCCCTAACCACGCAGCCTCCTCGTAAGTCCTTCCCCGGGCTGTGACGAGCGTATCGTCCGCATAGCAGATCATACTAGGAAGACCCTACCCTGAGGGCCTACCGCGAAAGGCATTCGAAGTTTCCCCTCTCTGTCATACTTACGAGTTCGTACGTACGTAAGTATGCCGTTCGCGGTATAGGCCCTCTGTTGTCATTTTGTACGCATTTTTTATGAAATAAATCATTTTCATTTTCAATCTCATCCTTATTCCCAATTCCAATACGAAGTAATACCAAGACGGTGGCAAACAAGCTTACGGCCTGCCTGATATTAAGCTGGTACCGTCGCCTATGGACACTTGTGACTCCAGAAGAATCACAAGCGCATAGTGAATGTGGAACAAGTGGGAACAAGGACGAGATAGGACTCTGGACGAAGTGAACCTAAAGGATCATAACATAACGTATCCGTTTAACGGGTGCGCCAAAGTTCACATAAAATTGCGACTTCGATTATTGGAAGTCCGAAAATGTTTGATATATAATTTTATATCATAATGATCATTACTTATAACTTGTCTTTGCGCATAACTATCGTAACACTGAATCATTCATGTTAATAATGTCAATCATAATAAATATATGTAATACTAATGTTAATTTTCATTTATTTTTAAAATATAACGATTTTAAGTAATAAAATTTTAAATCATATTTATTTTTTAACAACGACAACTTAGTAATACAAATTTATATAATATTTATTTTAAACTTTACCTGGTTTTATTTATAAACTGTCAGGTATCTTCCACACCACATTCAACTTGCTATCAAAATAGAAATACAGTCCCAGAGTCGGTATAGGTACGACCGCGAGCGAAGCGAGGAGGAGTGTTAGGTGTCTAGTGTTCCTCAGAGCGGAAAAAGGAGCCCCGCGAAGCGGGGCTTCGTCGACTCCTTGGCGGGCCGAAATCGCTTAATAAGCTAGGTAAATAAAAAATAAAAAAGTTGCGGGGATAATCGACATAGATGATTTATTGACAATCAAAATTACACACTCATACTTTATATGTTATGCTGTCAAATACTTATCTCCACTTATAATAAATCTCTAAATTAAAAAAAGAATCAGCCAGTTTGAAACTAAGCTTTGCGCGGTTCGAATGTTCTCAGCATCCCATGAACGGAAAAATATGAAACATTTTATATAGGTACATTATTATTCTAGCTGCAACTTAGGATAGTTTTTATCCGACTGCGACAGTTAATTAATTTTCCGAAATATACGACTTCATTTAATTTTTCATTTATTTTTATTGAAATCAAACGCTGCTCCAACTGTCAGCTATAAGAACCGTCAAATTTTCGTCAAAATGGCGGAATTGCTTTGCCTTTCACTTATTAATAATTTAAATCCCGTCTACGATAGACCTTTACGAGACAAATGCTAAAATATAAACCATAAAAAAATATTCGATTCTGATATGAGAACTTATATGCGCAAATGTCGTTTTATGTCGTAATTTAAATAAATGAAATCAACAAATTTGAACAATATAATTAACACGAATTTGTTTTTTTTGAATGACAATGGCACGCGCTCGGCGCATTCAGCCAAAGTACCTGCGGAAACCTATACTCAATGTTCATATATTTGCATCCCTGTCACTCGAGTATGGTTAGTGCGATAGAGATAGAGATACCCGAATATTTTCGAATTCCGAAGTTCGTGGTTATAGCTCAGGAATCGAAAATATGGTAAATAATCATAATGTATTTTCTCGAAAAAGAATTTAAAATAAATATAGTCAAATGGAGAAAAAAACAAAGCAAGAGGTTATATAGGTAATGATTAAGTTATATGAGTCCAAAGTTTTAAGAGGGGGTATGTTCTGTCCCTTTTCCGCAAAACGCACCTTCATATGAAACGATTGTTTTTTACTATGACGCTCGAGTATATTGACGTCACAGTCCCTCATCGTTTTCTCACTCTAACAAGCGACATTAAAACGGATGTAGCTTCATAATTTTTTGAGATATTTGAATGGGAGTTTCATTATCTTCTATCTATTTATACATAATAAATGCCTATGTCCTGACTGACTTATTCACTCAATCACTCACTCACTCACTCATCAACGCACAGCCGAAACTACTAATCTTAGAGAGTTGATTTTTGCACAGTATGTTGCTTTTATAACGTGGGTTGGTTTTGAGCTATAGACTTAAACTTTGTAGAAAGATCAGTCATTAGAATACAAATAAAGAACTTTCAGGGTTTTAGAAAATTCTACCCCTAAAGGGGTAAAATAGAGTGCAAAGTTTGTATGGGAAAAACTACTTTTTTTTAAATAGAGACTTAAAACTTTGTAGAGAAATTATTCATTAGAATACAAATAAAGTACCTAGATTCAGTGTTTTAAAAAAATCTACCCCTAAGGGGGTAAAATAGGGGTGCAAATTTTGTATGGGGGAAACAATATTTTTTTTAAATAGAGACTTAAAACTTTGTAGAAAGATTAGTCATCAGAATACAAATTAAGTACTTTCAGCGTTTTAGAAAATTCTACCCCTAAAAATAGGGGGCTAAAATAGGGGTGCAAAGTTTGTATGTGGGAAACTATTTTTTTTAGCTAGAGTCCTAAAACTTTGTAGAAAGATTATTTAAATAGAAAGAAAGTACTTTCAGCGTTTTGGAAAATTTCACCCCTAAGGGGGTAAAATAGGGTGCAAAGTTTGTATGGGTAAAACATATTTTTTTTTAATAGAGACTTAAAATTTTGACGAAAAATTACTTATTAGAACATGAAAAATACTACATTCGGCGTTTTACAAAAATCATTCCCTAAGGGGGTTAAAAAAGGGTGCAAGGTTTGTATGGGGAACACTTTTTCTGAGCTAGACACTTAAAACTTTGTAGAAAGATTACTTATAAAAATACAAAAAAAAGACTTTCAGCGTTTTGAAAAAATCTATCCCTAAGGGGGATAAAAAGGGGTGCAAAGTTTTTATCAGGGAAAGTTTATGTTTTTGAGTTAGAGACTTGAAACTTTGTAGAAAGATTACTTTTTAAAATACAAAAAAAGAACACAAATCGTTTTAGAAAATTCCACCCCTAATAGGGTTAAAAAGGAGAGCAAGCTTTGCATGGGCAACACTTTTTTTTGAGTTAGACTTAAAACTTTGCAAAAAGATTACTTATTAGAATACTAAAAAAGAACTTTCAGCGTTTTAGAAAACTCCATCCCTAAGGGGATCCTTAAGATCCTTAAGAAGGGTAGCCAGTGTTGTGTGGGAAAAACTTTTTTTTTTACTAGACTTAAAACTATTCAAAATGTTACTTATTAAAATTAATAATAAAGTACTTTCAGAGTTTTAGAAAATTCCACCCCTAAGGGGGTTAAGAAAGCTTTGTATGGGCAACACTTTTTTTGAGCTAGAGACTTAAAAGTTTACGAAAAAAGTTCTTTCAGCGATTAGAAAAATTCAACCTCTAAGGGGGTTTAAAAGGGGGTTCAAATTTTAAATGGCGAGCAATAAAATTTTAAAGTGTGAGTAAGAGATTTTTAACTTCGGTCTTATTCTGTACGTTAAAAGACTACAAAACTGATTTCAGAGTTTTTCCAAATTCATCCCCTAAGAGTGTTAAAATTGGTTCAAAGTTTGAGTATTTCAAGGCATTTTTAAAGTATGAGATTTTTAACTTTGGTTTTAGACTGTTTGTTCACAAACTAGAAAATGAACATCAACTTTTTTTTTAATTATACCCTAAAAGAGGGTTCAAATTTTGTATTGAGAGAAATCATTTTCTAAGACGATAAAAAGTTCTACGCGGACTAAGTCGCGGGCAACAGCTAGTACAATATAAGTTTATAATTATTGAGTTTATTATAAAAATCATTATGAGTCGTGATGAATATTTGGAAATGACATTATGTTGTTAAAAAATCTGCCTTAAGATAATTATGAGCAATGATGTTGGTAATACAAATATATATACAACAAATTTGTAGGCAAACAAATTATGACAAATGATTATTATGATCAAAAAGCGTTATTATGAAAAATAAAATGACAAGTAATGTTATGTGAGCCAATATGGACCCCCGTTTAACAAGTCAGTTGTTATTACAATTTATATTACTTAGTTAACAATCACAATATTGATAATATACCTAGTCTATATAGTTATAGGGACCAAAATGACGACTACAGCTCTACATTAGTGATTGATAAATTCTAAGCGTTTTTCTTACCCACTTAGTGAAGCACGATACATATATACGAAATGAAAATAAGCGGTTTTTGTGTTGTGTAGTTTAATTTACAGTTTCTTTCTTCGATCTATTGATCGGGCCGCGTATCGCAGATCGCAGAGCCATGAGCGCAAAAAGATTTTGTTCTAACTACCATACATCTAAAAACCGCTTAGTTTAACCTGACCCTTTCATTTGTAATAGGTACCTAGTTACTTAAGTGCAACCGAAGGTTAGATTTAAAATTATATTTACACATCATTCGGTACCAAAGCTTTGTGATTTGCTTTGCCTTTGTGAGTTATATCTGTATCCATCTGTAAGTTGATTGACTTTCTACTACGAGTAAGTACGAGTAGGTATCTAATTTTGGAGTGATTCGATAGACTGAATGAGCCCATAGAATAAAGCTATTTAGTTTATCTTATCGTGCAATCGCTCCCTGCATTGCGGGTTATCGATGAAGAGATTGCGACCCAAACATAACATCAATGGCCCGATCCAGCTTCGAACTGCCACTCATCTGAAATATTCCGCGATTTCTCCACGCGAATGTCACGGTCCCGAACGCGTCTGCCGACGATAGAGTCCAATTCCCCTAATCCGATGCCAATCAACTATGTAGATCACGAGATTGCCGAATTGCGAGGCGGATCGGTGATCGTGTCGTGAGAACGATAGGTAAGGTACTGAACAGGTGCTCTCCCCGGCTGGGTAACTGTTCCACCATCATCAAGCGCGCAAGCCGAGCGCGCACGGCGCAGTCCCGTCTTGATACCTCGCTGCGCACCACGCGAGCTGCGTCTAGCTACCGTCCACCGCACGCGGACAATTACCGCACGCGCGAACTGGCAGTGCTCGAGATACTCGAGATTTAAACATAGTGTCATAGTGATAACATCAGGAAATTGTTTTCATAATTAAAGTGAACGTTACTGGGCTCCGATAGTAGATTGGTATTGAAGGTTTTTTCGCAGTAGCACCAGGGTAATCGGGGCAGATAGCATTAACGGTTGGCTCCGCGCTCGACTGTGGCCGACCGCAAGCATGACGAGCGCTGGCGACTGCGCTCTCGTGCTGCTCTTGCTGGTACATATTGTTTTTGTTATCATTCTACAAATAAGGTAAACGTCCCAATGCCAATGAGTAGAAAATTGAAAGTGTCATGTATTAGCCCAGTGTCGGGCACTGGGACATTTAACTTATGCTTAGAAACTTGGTGGTTTGAGTCCAACTTACGATAAGCGTTTTATAAACATTTGCGGTCTAATTTGTCTTTTCTGTAGTTGTTAAGAACTTTAGATTATTTAATACTTAGGTACCTAACTTTAAACAAAACTACGTCAGGGCCGCTTAATACGGATATATTATAGGTACCCAAGACTAAAATTAGACTAGACTACAAATGTATCCTTCGGGTGTGAAAAGTGAGAAAAGTTTTCCCTGTCAGATTCTTGAAATTGACAGAAGATTATAATTCAACCAGCCTGTGGAAACGGTTTTTTCACTATACTTACCTGTAAGGTGAACGTCCCAATCTTCAACGTTGCACTAGTGTATGACATGGTTACTTTATGCCAAAGTGACATGGCTTAAATTTTAATGAAGAAAAATTCTCTTATTTTTGATATAAAGTGCGCATGTCATACCTACACTAGTGCAACTTCAAGGACTATGACGTTTACCTTACGCGTTGTAGGTACAAAGATATTAAAATTCTTGTAAATTGTTTACACTGCCAATATGACGTCGATCGTAAAGTTCAATACGATGATTGCTGCGTTGCTGTAGGAAAGCCTGTCCATTCCATAATAAATAAATATTTGGCGACAATCTTACACAAATCGACCTAGTCCCAAACTAAGCAAAGCTTAAATTGTACTATGAAAGTAGTGTATACTTGAAATCGTTTCATTACCTACCTATTCTATTAAATTTATGCCTATTGCCCAGGTATAATAGGGAAAGGATTTGTTCAGAAATATTTATGAAATGTTGAAATCGGTAGTATGAATGGTTATATACGACATATTTTATTATATGTATACTCTGTGTATTAAGTAGCAAGTTTACTTTAAGTGGTCTATAATGTAATTAATAGCCATGATAGTTTTCTCACTTTAAATCGGGTGCCGAAATAAAGTTTAGCTTCAATACATTTCTACATAATGAATGAGAAATGTACGGCTACCGAGATCAGATTCGGAGGTGCATGCATAGTGAATACTGTAATTCCCGCTTACCGGACATTGCTGTGTCCCCGACCTTTACGAGGAGAGCGAAGAGCCGATGTTAAAAAATAAATATGTGGGGACAATCTTGCACAAAGCGACCTAGTCCCAAACTAAGCAAAGCTTGTACTATGGGTAAGTATTGGGTACTTGGCGATGATATACATACTTAAATAAATACATTTACATATATACATAGAAACTATTTTGGCACTCCTTGGGGGAGGCCTATGTCCAGCAGTGGACATCTTTCGGCTGGTATGATGATGATGATGATACATAGAAAACATCCATGACTCAGGAACAGATATTCGTGCACATCCGACAAATAATTTGGGATTTGAACCCAGGACTTCCAGCTTCGTACCTAGGCTGTTCGACTTTGTATTTGCACCTTGTTCTAGAACAACCTGTACCACTTTGCATTTTTTTTACTTAATGTACCACGCGACAGCTTTTTAAAATGGTAACAATAGTAGTTTATGTCACTGTACATAATGAACGGCATTAAACAAGGCGAGTTTCATAATAACATCACACGAGTGTTTTGATGCCTAATTATGTATAGTTACATACACTAATTTATCTATCCTCATATCATAAGATTCATAAGGCTCCATGATGCATTCAGGAGCCGCATATTATGACCGGCATCGCGGCGTTGTTTTCTGGCAGCTGTCATGGTATTTTTTTAATTCAGAGACAAACTAGAGTCGGCTTCAACTATCATATCGTTCGATATCTTACTTACGTGCGCCATTTGTCAAATTTGTATGCAAATTGACAATTCATTTCGAACTAAACGTCATCTCGACTGATATTAGAATAGAGGTCAAATCGAGTTTCTTTGTTTTTCAGAGATGTTTCTAAATTTGAATGAAATAATATTATCGAAATCGATGTCATTATTTAGCAATAATAGCATTTTCACAGATATTTTTTTTTTCTAACAAAACAGTCTATTTTTATGGCCGTCATAATGTGCGGTTCTTGAATGCATCATGGAGGGTTTATGATATTTGGATAGATAAATAGTTTAATAATAGAGTTGGATTTAGGCTTTAGGTACTTATACAAAGTCAATGCATAAAAACAACAATATAAAACTTAAACTAATGGTAAAAAATTTGGCCTAAAGTCATGTTTAAAATTATATCTACTAGTTAGGCACAGGCATCACACGGTTACATCCACCTCCTATTAATTGACACCACTTAGGCACTTAGGTACCTACAACAATAACATTACGTATAGTGACGTCAATAGAGTTGTGTTAATGTAGTAGAGTTGATCTTAAAATCGTACGCGAGGACGGTCGATGAGTCTTCCCAAAATCGGAAAAATTACACAATTTATTAACTGCCTGCGCGGCTTTATCCGGTATTATTTTTAGGCTTTTGAATAGTGGGATGCAGGTGTCATCTAGCCATGCGTTACCTGACAACCCTGACACATTTCTTCTGGATTGTCCGCTGAATTGCCCCACAGTATGAGACCATAGCTAATAAAATAACAGATGATGCATAACCATGGTATGCTGTCAATGCAGCTTCAGCTGAGACAGTGTTCGCGGCCTTTTTAGAGCGAATACGAAACGTCCAATTGTACTGCAGATTTTTTCGATGTGCGACTTCCAGTTAAGGTGTTTATTATCCATTTCCAATTTCAATGACTCTCTATTTACATATTCAGAAACGCTCATCATCGATTGCATTTAAATTAATTGACGCTCGCCCATTAAGTAAATGTATTAGATAATTAATACTTTTAGTTAAAGAAGGAAGAGGAGAAAGGCCATTAGGGCTGTGTCCTCTATTTACAAAGAACCAAATCATCGGGCCAATTTTCCCACCGATCATTAAGGGCTTAAACTGCGGTTTTATGACGACTATTAAAGTAAGAGCAGGCAGTATGCACACCGTAAAATCCGTCTTGACCCACCTGAGCATTAAAGATACGTGATTGAAGCCATTATAAATTAAATTTCACGCTTGGCGGATTTGTGTTATACGCAGGCAAAAAGTAACAAAAAGATTCGCTATGAATCAGCTCTCGGGAAAGCATAGATGTCCAATTTGTTAATGTTACCGAAATTTAACACGAGTGGTTTCATTCTAGTAAGTTATTCTTATTGCTTTGATAGAAAAGCAGCGCCAGGTTTCAAAGAAACATAATCCTAGGTACTTAATAATTGTACTTTAAAAACAAGGTTTTAACCGACTTCAAATCAGTAGCCAAATTGCTTCAAGTTTGTCTATAAAATTTGAAGAGTTCCCTCGATTTCTCCAGGATCCCATCATCAGAACTGGATTTTGGTGACAACGGGACCAATCTGGAAGTATATGCTTTAAACAAAGAAAAAAAAATTAAATCGGTTAATAAATTACCGAGTTATCGCGTAACAATACACACATAAAAAAATACAGACGATTTGAGAACCTCCTCCTTTTTTGAAGTCGGTTAAAAACCAGTCAAGTGCGAGTCTGAATCGCGCACCGAGGGTTCCGTACACACTTTCATAATCTTGTTTGTGAGACAGGAGAGGGGCGAAACATATTTGACTGTTTAGTTAACAGAGAGAGGTTTATTACTATTTCCGAATAATGGAGAGATTGTCCAGATGTAGATACCTACTCAAACTTGATTGAGACTGTGACCTACCTACTGATATATCCGAATTAATTTGAATTTAAGTTTTACATTTCCAACCGATTTCAAAATAATTTACTTTACTCGTACAAAAATTAAACCGACTTCAATTCAGTACTTCGCCAAGCCACATAAATGTAAACTTCCACATTTCCTTTCCAATTCAGCACATGAACTGCTCTCCGAGAGGAGATGCGTTGATTATTACTTACAGAAAAAAACCCAAGTCGCTATGTGTGGGCTGATAATATTTGATGAGTTCCGTCGATTCCTCAAGGATCTTAGAATTTAACACTTCATTAGTTGCTTTGCTTCGTCAACGGAATCATGTCAGAATTTTTGAAGTACTTTACATCTTTGAGGAGTTCCATAAGTCATCTGTAGTCTTCATCATCCCTTTCACCCAAATTGCAATTTCCTAGGGCCGTAGCTAATATGGCAAAAACGGAACCCTTATAGTTTCGTCATGAATACCCGTCAATCCGTCTGTCCGTATGTCACAGGCATTTTACTCGAAAACCATAAAGTGTAATTGAAAAATTTAGAGGATAGGTGTACTTTATTAGCCGCTACATAATTCTAAAATGAAATGACAAAAAAAATATTATTTAAGAGGTGCACTCCATACATATAACTGCAAGTCAAAAAAAAGAAAAACATCGTATGTCAACGTGTTGCACGTCAATCGATAGGTCTTTTAATAGTAGATTGTACAACAAGTGCATAAAACGCACCATTTTACTCGAGACGTTTATCCATCCGAGCGAGCTTGCGAGCGAGGATAGATATAAAGTCGAGTGTAAAATAGGTTTTATGGACGAGTTGTACACTCTACTTTTCACTTCGATTGCGAGGAAATGAAACAGCAACACGTAAATATAGTAAATGAGACGAAATACAAATTATAAGTTTATTTCATGAAGTTTTATTGTGTACTTTGGCTGTTGGTATCTTTGCCTTGGTCTTAGAATACGAACGAAACGAAATAAAATAAAGAGGTTGTTGTATGAAGTTAAAGATGTTCGTGTGGCTGTTGCAGCGATTGCCTTGGTCTTCGACGAAGATTTTACTTTATGCTCTAGAGCATAAAAAGCGACTTTATGTCGCCTACGCACGACATAAAGACGAACTTTTAGAGCATGAGAAGTGAAAAATAAATATAAGGTTTCTCAGCAAATTTTTCGATTAAGTAAAAATAGTCAGAGATAATCGCCCCGAAAGTCACTAAATTTCCAGGATTTGTAGCTGCCAAAAGTTGTCCCGAGGTATTTCGTGTAACGATTTTTGATATTTGCTCGGTTGTATCCATATTACATGACATTAAAAATAAAATCTTCTACACCACCTTTTGCAAAGTGCCCGTCCTCGTGCTTTGAACCTCTACTGACAGACGTAGGCGATTATCTCCGACTATTTTCACTTAATCGAAAAACTTGCTTAAAAACCTTATATTTATTTTAAAAGACCTATCCATTGACACGTGGACATACGATGTTTTTCTTTTTTTTGACTTGCAGTTTGCAGTTATATGTATGGAGTGCACCTCTAAAAGAATATTTTTTTGTCATTTCATTTTAGAATTACGTAACGGCTAATAAAATACATCTATCCTCTAAATTTTATTCAAATACACCTTATAGTTTTCGAGTAAAATGCCTGTGACATACGGACAGACGGATTGTCGGGCAGTCATGACGAAACTATAAAGGCCCTCTAGGCATTGTACCGAGTATGCTGGCAGTATTTCTTCGTTGAACTGCAATGCTGATGCGTTGCACGAGAAAACTGCCAGCTCTTCGATTACCAGTTATGATGATACTAATGCTGAAATGACTGTCAATTCTGTAAATTCCTACAATTGAGGAGCTAAAACCTATAGTTAAATTCAAAATTGAAACGCAGAAGCCTAAAAACCACTATCTTGAAATAACTAACAAAGTTGAGGAAAGCCTAATTTTCGACCATGGTTTTCTACTATGTCGCTGAAACCGAAATAGTATGTTTTGGTACTCATTAGACGCATAATTTCATATTCTTTAATTTCTTGGTGTGTAACTTTTCGCTAGGATGTACCGTATAGAAGCTACGAGTGAGAAACCAAAAAAAGTCTCAAAATTTCGAGGATTTGTGGCTGCCAAAAGTTGTCCCAAGATATCTCTTGTAACCATTTTTAATATTTGATCGGTTGTATCGATGTCAACAATATTTAAAAAAAATATCTTCTACACCACCACTTGTAACGTACCCCGGGTTGCTTTGAACCTCTACGGACTGGCCTAATAATCTTCCTGTTGTTAATAGAAAACATCATAAAGCAGCATATGTGGGGTAACGATGATTTATCAGACAAGCAGGGCTCGGCTAAACCAGAGCTGCCAGGGAAGGCTTCAATGAACCGACTGCGGCCGCTAATTACTGCACGAATGCTCCATTATACTCCATTCGCGGATAGGGTTGCCCCTAATATTTGTTGTACATAATAATTTAGTTTTATATACAGCGTGTCCCAAAATTCAAGGTCAAGCCCAAAACCGATGATCACCAAGTCATACTTAACAGTTATCAAAAAAACCAAAGTCATTAATTTAAAAATAATTAAAGTTCAAATAAAATTAAAAAAACAGCCAAGTGCGAGTCGGACTCGCGCACGAAGGGCTCCGTACCATTATCTATAAAAAACTATTTTATTCTGTGTTTTTAGTATTTGTTGTTATAGCGGCTACAGAAATACATCATCTGTGAAAATTTCAGCTGGAACTATCACGGTATCAGTGAGATACAGAGCCTGGTGACAGACAGACGGACGGACGGACAGCGGAGTCTTAGTAATAGGGTCCCGTTTTACTCTTTGAGTACGGAACCCTAAAAATGACAGCCGTAATGATGTTTCAAGACTTTCAAGTACTACGGCAGTACGGCTACAAAACTTTAGGTATTTTCTTCAATATGTTTAGTGGTGTGTAACCGTGAATAACCTTTCTGTTAACTAAATACTAGAGATGCACCGAATATGGGTTTTACCGAATACGAATATTCGGCCGAATTTTCGGTCCAGCTTTTGCCGAACCGAATATTCGGCCGGTTCAAAGAAATGCCAGGCAATCAGCCGTTCCAAAACAGACTCATTTTTCAGTGGTAAAAATCTTGTTGATTTTTAAGTGAAACATTTATACTAAAGGTAGTTAAATAACAATAAGAATCCGTTTTAGAATAATAATTTCACAGGACAATGACTATGTTACAACTTCCAGACAAAAAACCTGCAAAATTATTCGGTAAATATTCGGCTTTTGAACCGAATAATTCGGCCGAATAACGAACATTGAAAATCGTGCCGAATATGCCGAATACCGAATATTTACCGAATATTCGGCGCATCTCTACTAAATACCTACTAAAGTTAAAACACTAAGTGCCTCCGTTTTACATAAAATCACTTTTTTCCTAAACATGCACTTAAAATAGTTAGGCCAAATATCTTTAACTGATTATATTGAAAAAAAAAAATGGACTACGTTAATTTGGCAAATATATAGCTTCAAAAGATTACCTATTTAGTCCGAATTTCTAACTGGCATAAAACTTACTAGATTATTGAATAAAAACTAGTGTTGTTATATTAAAGGAGTGTGAGATGCGTGTTGTTAATTGAGTACTACGGCATAGGAAATTCAAAGTTCAATTTCCATCGAGTCAGGATTGTTTTTCAAATATGACTTGGCTTTTTTCATATATTTTTTTTATAACTGTAAAGTATCACCCGTTAGCAGCTGGACGTTGACTTTTGGGACATCTTGTAAAGGTATGTATTTAAATTTTCTACATGAATTATGTGTCATAAATGGATTTTAAAGGGTTAATACAAAATATATTAGGAAGTTTTGATAAAGAGTAAGATTAATGTACCTACTTACCTCTTATTTCATTAAGCGGTGTGCATGGTTTATGTAAGTGACCACACTGCATGAAACCTTAAACGAATGTTTTTTTTAAGTCTGAGACGAGCTAAGGTTAATTAATAAACTGATCAATTTATTATCGAACAGTTAATTTCTTAGTTACCATTTCAAGTATCAAGATTAGGACATCATACTAATTTAAGACGTTTGACACATTTGACAACAATATTACTGTTGCCATATAAAAAGTTGCTGTATAAAAAGGGTTCACCTTTCCCTGGCCAGACTCTAGTAGTATCGCCTCACAAAAGCGTTATGTAAACTACGCCTTACTCTAATTTTTAAGCCAAGCAAAACCAAACTATGATAATGTGTAAACTCTAATGAAAGTCATGAATTTGCCAACCCTAGCCTCATGATCGAATGCTGCAGTAAGAACAAGAACTGTATGCGCACGCGCGCCTAAAAATCACGCGTCATAAAGCTCATAAACACCGCGCCAGCTTGTTACTCATTCTTTGAGCACATTCATTATTTTCTCAGACATCATTTTATTATAACAATAACCAGGTACATTCAGCATCAAAAGTAGCTACGCAAACAAAGACGTCAAAAGTCTTCATCAAATGGGAATAAGAACTTTTGACGTCTTTGATTGCGTAATTACTTTTGATGCTGACTGTACCTACTTAAATAAACTTCTCGGGGGTTAGTTTTATAACTTTTATAAGGCACCAAAATTATAATATACCTAGTAATACCTACCGTACTAAAGTTAAAGTATGTCAATACATAGTATAAAACAAAGTCGCTTCCCGCTGTCTGTCTGTCTGTCCCTATGTATGCTTAGATCTTTAAAACTACGCAACAGATTTGGTTGCGGTTTTTTTTCATAGATAGTGATTCAAGAGGAAGGTTTATATGTATAATATGACGACCGCTTTAGCCTAGTTGGTAGTGACCCTGCCTACGAAGCAAGAGGTCCTGGGTTAGAATCCCGGTAAGGGAATTTATTTGTGTGATGAGCACGAATATTTGTTCCTGAGTCATGGATGTTTTATATGTATTTAAGTATTTATTTCTCTATATATAAGTATCTATATTGTCGTCTAGTACCCATAGTACAAGCTTTGCTTAGTTTGGGACTAGTGTAAGATTGTCCGCAAATATTCATTTATTTAATACATGCATGTATTAATTGTATTATACATATAAACCCGTGCGAAGCCGGGGCGGGTCACTAGTTTATTTGCAAGTGAGACTGGAAATTATGTGAAAATCGAATATATAACTCGTTTCTCATAGTGCCTCAATCCAACAAAAGACTGATTTTTAATCTGCCACTTTTTGTCGCTCACTACCGCTGAACTAATCGATTATAAATATAGGAGATTTATTGTAGTTAAACGCGAGTTCAGAGCAATAAAAATATTCGTAGTAAGCATCCGTTATATTCACAGTTCTCAACGATTAAAACGATTTGTAAATGACGCAACTACTTCATTCCCAGTGCTATCTAAATGTCTCATCTGCAAAATAATGCTATTAAGGAATGATATGGAACTATAGTTACATTTTAAAGAGATTTCTTAAGAGTTAACTTTGTTAGCCGGTGTCTCCTTACGGAGACACAATGGCGTGCAGTCGCGGTTGCGGGCAACCAGCGACTAATAGGTGCGACAACTTCCGCGGTGGAGCACGATAATTAGCCGCGCAATTATCCCAAATGGCCTGGGAATGCGATAACGTGCCGTGGGACTGCGAATTAAGAATTGTAACATCTAACTCGGAATTAAATGAGCTATTAATACTTAGTTTTATTTTAATAGACCTCACCAAGAGATACTTGGTTTGAATGTGATTGTAATGTACAAATTAAACGGCTTCATAGAATTAACGTTGATATCGACAGGTAGGCACGTACTGATTGGATTCTTTCTAGGTACCTGAGGTACCTAGAAAGGTACCTAGTTACACGAATTAATCAACAATTTAGTAGTAGGAACAAAGATGCATTTAAGACATAGGTAATAGGAAATTTAACAATGATAATTTAGCATCCTCGTCTTGACCGTGACAGCAACTTCGTCAACTCCTACGGAAGCAGGGGGCTGCTTCCGCGGCTGCAACATAAAGAAGTACCGTGTGATTGCTGGAGGAAATTGCGCTGCCTCGATCCGAATGACCTCTACTATTCACAAAAAAGTGGATCAATGTGCAAATAAATAAGTGCAAGAATGAGCAATTTGTTCAAAACTTTTGTATCAACTGATTATTATACACATACAGCATGTAAGTTCTTATAAGTAGCTATACGAACGCAAAACAACCGTTGTTGAACTTGACTGACTTGACGCACGATCAATTCATTCAGCGGCTTCACGCACAATAATCAGAGTAACCCCGTTTAAGAAACCGTTTACTCGTCTGAACGCGAATTTCCATACAAGCATTCGTAACAGATTATCACCATCCGAATCCGATGTTGTTTCCGCACGATGCGACGCGGTCAAGAGGTGAACTCGGGGAAAACTCGACAACCACGTCCATTCTTTGTATTATAGTGTAATGAGTCTATTATAGAACCTCGAGCGATTAATATATCAGAGCGGTGTCTCCCAACACAGGCAATATCTTGCTTACAGGGAGACTCCATCCCCTGGATCAATTACCTCAAGTATTTAATGTAATAAATGATTTTGTATTTTTTGTATTTGTATTTTTGTATATATCTTCTGCACTGCCTTTCATGGAAATTGAATGCATAAAAAAAGCAAACCAAACACGACTAGGTTTTGTAAAATCTTTTTCATGCAATTAATGGCTGGTCACATCGGGGAGATATAAAATAGGATAGGCTAGAAATATTTACAATACCTCAAAACCAATGGATAGGAAATAGTATTTTTCACAATCGTGTTATAATAGAGAGCTTTTTAGTCGAGTACCGTGTTTAGGCCACGAAGCTTGCTGAGTGGCCTAAGTAAGGTACGAGATTTAAAAGCTTGATTATAACACTATTGTGAACAATACTTTTTGTACGAGTTCATTAAAATAAATTTTCTACGAGTCAAAATAACTAATTAAACAAACTCGATACTGTTGAAACGAAGTGCAGCCTATCGCTCGTACGCTCGTTGATATCTTAAAATACATCAACGAGCGTACGACATCAACGAGTAAACTCAATAATCAAAGCGATTCTATTGGTCCAATTCATTACAGTTCGGTAAACCAGCCACATGATTGGTCAAATTTATTTAAGTTCTATTTTCAAATTTTTTTCGGTTGTCTAGAGCGTATCGAAACAGTTATTTCGGTTGTTTCGGAAGTAACAGACTATTCAACGATGAAAAGAGTGACGTTGCAGTATTCTCTATGAAATCATATTACACATATTTTAATCGTCGAGTACAAAAACGCATTATTTCCAAATTCTACATAAAAAGTGAAAAGGTTTAAAAAACATCGCGTTCTATTGTTTTGTTTGAAGGAAGCTGTTCGCGTGAAACGCACTGTTTATCTGCTCCGGTTTTTGTTTCATTGTGGTCAAACCAAGTACAGTTGTATTTCTTTTAGGTTCTAAGCGCCAGGCCGCTTTTTATATTTTCTCTGAGGTAAACGTCCCTCTTGTCACCTTTATTGCCTTGAATTAAGATTCGTCATCATCATCATATCAGCCGAAACACTGGACATAGACCTCCCCCAAAGAGCGCCATATTCACCGGTTCTTCGCCACCCGCAATCCAGCGGACACCCGCGACCTTTACCAAGGCTTCAGTGGACCTTGTGGGGGGTCTACCCACGTTGCGCTTCCCGGTACGTAGTCACAGAATAAGTAATAGTACTACGTACAGAAGGTTCTCTGTTAACAAATTCCCTGTTTAGATACGCCAAACGTGCCTAAATGTGGCCATCCCTTTCTATCGCATGCAACGCGCTGCGACCCGTGCGAGCGTCCTGCACCGCGATGCGTAGTAACTAAGCGTAGGTAGAGGTCTAGTTTCGTAACGGGTAACCGGCGGGGTGAGCCGCATTAACGCGTAGCGAATAACAGCCCTTTTTTTTTTTTTTTTTTTTTCGTTTTGAAAATGCTTTACGCATACCCCCAGCCTGGGGAAGGCTATTTGGGGGTTATGTGGGACTCTCTCCTCCCGCCGCCATCCGAGTGATGGTGACTGGGGGAGCATACCCACTAAAAACACACCGGCGTCACCCGCATTGCCGTTAAGGGGGCGCCATGGGATCGCGAACATTCTAACCACGGCACCCCCCGAGCGAATAACAGCCCTGTACCAACACGCGGCAGCTACTAATGGGCCGCCAATTTGGCGGCCGCCGGCATGTACTTGTAGCGGCGCGACGGAATCACAGAGTGAACCGCCCCTGACGTAGCCACTCGAAAACCATTCCGTCCCAACGGCCATCGGTTCTACGTGCAATGTGCCCCGCCCACTGCCACTTAAGAAATAATATTGAGGGTCCCAATATCCCAACTATATGGTACATGTACATACTTAGTAAGTCATCTATTGATAAGTTGAAGGTATCAAAGGTCGCTCTGACGTGCGTGCGACCGGGACGTCTCTGAGGAGCGCGGATTGAGTTACTTTCAAAGAGCATTCATCTGACCTCACGTCCGTGAACGAATTTAAAACGGCCTCGGTATGAAACCGCAAAAACATTTCCGACCAAATTAAGACGAAACAAAGATTATAGGTAGCTGATAAGATTGAATTATAAAAGAAAGTTTGCAACTCACATTTTTGTTTTGGCCTTTAACCGAGATTCGGTTAAGGAGGCTTTTGATACGCTGTCAAACTGTCCATATGACCAACATAATATCGGATTTGGAGATTTCAAATCCAAAAGTACAATTGTAGATATTTTAATTATATTGATACGTTTCATTCTTATATTAATACCGTTTTTACTGATTTCTGAAATCATACAATATCTATATCCAAACAGGCTTCGGCCGTTCTGTTACCAAATACCTAAGAATATGTAGATATTTAATCATTATGAAATGTTCACATACGTTCATATAATCATATTTATTACAAAAGAGTAGACTATATATACTGTATCGTGCCTTACCTACCTATTGAGTTAACTACCTAACACAGATCTTGGTGAGAGCGTAAGTAAAAGCTGCGGCTGCGGCTAATGTAAGACTAATTACATAGGTAGGTACTAAGAATAAACTACTGTCGGCATTCTACTTAATGTTTTGATTATGAAAACGAAAAGTTTGCACCATAATATTTATAATATTTAGTTTGCGGTTGGGAGGCGACGCTCAGCGGTCAACCAGATTAGCAGATTTGTTTTACGTTTTTAAATTACAAAACTTTCCCCCAATCTTCGCTTTCTATTCACTAGCTGTGAAGGACACTGAGAGTGGCCTGGGCTTCATTGTTTTTGGAACGAAATTACGCTTGTAACCTACTTTAGCGTACCTAAATAATATCAAGAGTAGGCCAATATTACGATCCAATGATATCTAAAAATAAAAATGCCTCGTATTGCAGGCTTTCTCCGACATTTATATAATTAAACTAACTAGTTAAAGTGTTTTCATCGTACTGCTCTATTAAAAGACATTGGGATGGATTTTTAAAATTCTGGTAAGTACTTTTTCTTGTTTGTCCAATACGCACGTGACGATGACGTCAAGACCGTACATATTTTAAGAGCAAGTAAACGTATTATGTGATTTTATTTTGTATATTTAGGAACTAACCGTTTTGTAAAATTTAAATTTAATTAATAGTTTAAATTTTTTTACGTCTCTTGAAAGCTGTTATATAGCCAAAACTTCAATAAGCAAACAATATCACAAAAAAGCGGCCAAGTGCGAGTCGGACTCGCCCATGAAGGGTTCCGTAAAATAAATAGCGGTTAACGATTTATGACGTATTAAAAAAAACTATTTAGGTACTAAGTAGATCTCGTTCAAACCAATTTTCGGTGGAAGTTTGGATGGTAATGTACATCATATATATTTTTTTGTTTTATTATTCTCTTATTTTAGAAGTTACAGGGGGGGGGGGGGCACACACAGTTTACCACTTTGGAAGTGTCTCTCGCGCAAAATATTCAGTGTAGAAAAAAATGATGTTAGAAACCTCAATATAATTTTTGAAGACCAATCCATAAATACCCCACATGTTTGTGGTTTTTTTTTTTTATTTTCAGTTTTATGTATGGGGAACCCCAAGAATGTATGGTTTTTTTTCTATTTTTGTGTGAAAATCTTAATGCGGCTCACATAATACATCTACTCACCAAGTTTCAACAATATAGTTCTTAATGACTGTAAAATAAATAAAATGGCTGTGACATACGGACGGACAGACAGACAGACAGACATGACGAATCTATAAGGGTTCCTTTTTTTGCCATTTGGCTACGGAACCCTAACAAAAACCAGCCAAGTGCGCGTCGGGCAGTCTAGGGTTCCGTAGTTGCATTACCGTCTTTGTTACATTGACTCGCATGCCAACAACCGCCCACTTAACTTTGCGTTTGCGTCGATTTTAGGAATTACTTAAGAAATAACAATTACTTAAGTTAGTATGTGAAAACTTTTTTTTTCACAATTTTGCCTGGTTCACAAACAAATATTTAAGTACTACCCGTTTGAGACCACTATAGCTTTATCATATTCATACACAGTCAGAAAAACAAGTCGTCTTTCTGTAGTCAATAGTTAACTCCCCTAAGCCCTTAAGGGCTTACGTACATATTTATTATGTTTTCTTCAGCATGGAATTATAGAAGACGATGACGCCGTTTATGCGGATAAAGGGTCCAACCAAAAATTTGAAGTTAGTTACCAAGTACATTTTTTTTACTTGGTCGACTATTGCTCGTTAACTTTCGATACATACTTACTAAGCCGTGTCAGATTTCCCTTTTTAAATCATCATATAAATATACTACTCCTATTTAATTTTTCACATATATCCAGTGCACTAGCTGGCAGGCGGCGGGTTAAGTGTTTTATTTTACCAATTTGTCAGCGTTACTACTGTTTTGTCGTTACTAATTACTGAGCTAAGCCGCAGATGGACAGACGGACATGGAGAAACTGTTGACTACGGAACCCTAAAAAATTACGTATATTCTGCGAAATGAAACATTCAACGGCACGAAATTTGACAACGTAATAAGTAACTAGGTATCTTATTTTACTATTTGGGGTTAACCGTATTAGGTACACCAAATAGTAAAGTAACTAATTGGATATATAGCTGGTTACACTTACGATGTACAGTACACAACATCTAGTAAAGTAATAAAACAATGGTTTATCTGAGATAATCCAAGAGTTAATTGTTTACTCTTCCCTTTGGCCAAATTGAATGCTCATTGTTACATTTGTTACAGGTTCACGCTGTATTCACGCAGGACTACGATGGTAAGACTATATCATAAGGTTAAACTAAATAAGTACCATTTTAATTATGTTTCGTATCACACCGAAGACGATTACTATAGTTTACAAGCAGCAGTACATGTATTGGTGCCATCCTTGTCACACATTTTAGAGCTAAAATATTTAACCAAAAACCGGCCAAGTGCGAGTCGGACTCGCGCACGAAGGGTTCCGTACCATTATCAACAAAAATATTTATTTTATTTTGTTTTTAGTATTTGTTGTTATAGCGGCATCAGAAATACCTACAGAATCTGTGAAAATTTCAGCGAGAACTATCACGGTATCAGTCAGATACAGTCTGGTGACAGACAGACGGACGGACGGACGGACGGACGGACGGACGGACAGCGAAGTCTTAGTAATAGGGTCCCGTTTTACTCTTTGAGTACGGAACCCTAAAAGTAACTAAGGTCGCGCCGTCGCAGGCTTGTTGGCGCCGTCTAAGTGCAAAAATATGTAGGTATTGATTTAATCCTCTCATAAATGACATAAGAGCGATGGAATATAATAGGAGTAAGTTGTATGCAGTGCACCCATATTTTTACACTTGACTGTAGTTTCTATTCTACGCACTGCACTTTATGGATCAAAACATTTTTAACAGTCTTTCCTGTAAACACATATTTAAAGTTTGAAGCCTTTTTCTTAAGGCCTCCACACACCGGTCGCGTGCGCGGGCCCGCGCAAGTTGTAAAACATTGAAAATAAACTTCAAACACACATCGAACGCGAGCTCGCGGGCCCGCGGCGGGCCCGCGGCGGGCCCGCGTTCGGTGTGTGTATGAAGTGTAGTTTCAATGTTTTACAACTTGCGCGGGCCCGCGCACGGTCTTGCCTTGCTTTAATTTTGCTGCTGGACCAATACATGAGTGTTTAAATAGGTGTGTCTTTTTAATTTATTTTAACTTACGTACATGATCGGAATATAATTAGTAGGATGTACAGTCAGGGGTATTAATATACGTACATAAATAAGGACATAAATATCTGTACAGGACTCTATTGTCAATGTGACAAAGGCGTGTACAGATATTTATGTCCCTTTTTATGTATGTACTAGCTGTTGCCCGCGACTTCGTCCGCGTAGAACTTTTTATCGTCTTAGAAAATGATTTCTCTCAATACAAAATTTGAACCCTCTTTTAGGGGATAATTAAAAAAAAAGTTGATGTTCATTTTCTAGTTTGTGAACAAACAGTCTAAAACCAAAGTTAAAAATCTCATACTTTAAAAATGCCTTGAAATACTCAAACTTTGAACCAATTTTAACACTCTTAGGGGATGAATTTGGAAAAACTCTGAAATCAGTTTTGTAGTCTTTTAACGTACCTACAGAATAAGACCGAAGTTAAAAATCTCTTACTCACACTTTAAAATTTGATTGCTCGCCATTTAAAATTTGAACCCCCTTTTAAACCCCCTTAGAGGTTGAATTTTTCTAATCGCTGAAAGAACTTTTTTCGTAAACTTTTAAGTCTCTAGCTCAAAAAAAGTGTTGCCCATACAAAGCTTTCTTAACCCCCTTAGGGGAGGAATTTTCTAAAACTCTGAAAGTACTTTATTATTAATTTTAATAAGTAACATTTTGAATAGTTTTAAGTCTAGTAAAAAAAAAGTGTTTCCCACACAACACTGGCTACCCTTCTTAAGGATCTTAAGGATCCCCTTAGGGATGGAGTTTTCTAAAACGCTGAAAGTTCTTTTTTAGTATTCTAATAAGTAATCTTTTTGCAAAGTTTTAAGTCTAACTCAAAAAAAAGTGTTGCCCATGCAAAGCTTGCTCTCCTTTTTAACCCTATTAGGGGTGGAATTTTCTAAAACGATTTGTGTTCTTTTTTTGTATTTTAATAAGTAATCTTTCTATAAAGTTTCAAGTCTCTAACTCAAAAACATAAACTTTCCCTGATAAAAACTTTGCACCCCTTTTTATCCCCCTTAGGGATAGATTTTTTCAAAACGCTGAAAGTCTTTTTTTTTGTATTTTTATAAGTAATTTTTCTACAAAGTTTTAAGTGTCTAGCTCAGAAAAAGTGTTCCCCATACAAACCTTGCACCCTTTTTTAACCCCCTAAGGGAATGATTTTTGTAAAACGCCGAATGTAGTATTTTTCATGTTCTAATAAGTAATTTTTCGTCAAAATTTTAAGTCTCTATTAAAAAAAAATATGTTTTTCCCATACAAACTTTGCACCCTATTTTACCCCCTTAGGGGTGAAATTTTCCAAAACGCTGAAAGTACTTTCTTTGTATTTAAATAATCTTTCTACAAAGTTTTAGGACTCTAGCTAAAAAAAATAGTTTCCCACATACAAACTTTGCACCCCTATTTTAGCCCCCTATTTTTAGGGGTAGAATTTTCTAAAACGCTGAAAGTACTTAATTTGTATTCTGATGACTAATCTTTCTACAAAGTTTTAAGTCTCTATTTAAAAAAAATATCGTTTCCCCCATACAAAATTTGCACCCCTATTTTACCCCCTTAGGGGTAGATTTTTTTAAAACACTGAATCTAGGTACTTTATTTGTATTCTAATGAATAATTTCTCTACAAAGTTTTAAGTCTCTATTTTACCCCTTTAGGGGTAGAATTTTCTAAAACCCTGAAAGTTCTTTATTTGTATTCTAATGACTGATCTTTCTACAAAGTTTTAAGTCTCTATTTAAAAAAAAAATGTTTCCCCCATACAAACCTTGCACCCCTATTTTACCCCCGTAGGGGTGGAATTTTCCAAAACGCTGAAAGAGTTTCATTTGTATTCGAATAACTAATTTTTCTACAAAGTTTAAGTCTATAGCTCAAAAAAAAAAGGTTCTCCCATACAAACTTTGCACCGCCATTTTACCCCCTTAGGGGTAGAATTTTCAAAAATCCCTTTTTATCCCTAGCCCACGTTATAAAAGCAACATACTGTGCAAAAATCAACTCTCTAAGATTAGTAGTTTCGGCTGTGCGTTGATGAGTGAGTGAGTGAGTGATTGAGTGAATAAGTCAGTCAGGACATAGGCATTTATTATGTATAAATAGATAGAAGATAATGAAACTCCCATTCAAATATCTCAAAAAATTATGAAGCTACATCCGTTTTAATGTCGCTTGTTAGAGTGAGAAAACGATGAGGGACTGTGACGTCAATATACTCGAGCGTCATAGTAAAAAACAATCGTTTCATATGAAGGTGCGTTTTGCGGAAAAGGGACAGAACATACCCCCTCTTAAAACTTTGGACTCTTATAACTTAATCATTACCTATATAACCTCTTGCTTTGTTTTTTTCTCCATTTGACTATATTTATTTTAAATTCTTTTTCGAGAAAATACGTTATGATTATTTAACATATTTTCGATTCCTGAGCTATAACCACGAACTTCGGAATTCGAAAATATTCGGGTATCTCTATCTCTATCGCACTAACCATACTCGAGTGACAGGGATGCAAATATATGAACATTGAGTATCGGTTTTCGTGGTAGCGCCGCAGGTACTTTGGCTGAATGCGCCGAGCGCGTGCCATTGTCATTCAAAAAAAACAAATTCGTGTTAATTATATTATATTGTTCAAATTTGTTGATTTCTTTTATTGAAATTACGACATAAAACGACATTTGCGCATATAAGTTCTCATATCAGAATCGAATATTTTTTTATGGTTTATATTTTAGCATTTGTCTCGTAAAGGTCTATCGTAGACGGGATTTAAATTATTAATAAGTGAAAGGCAAAGCAATTCCGCCATTTTGACGAAAATTTGACGGTTCTTATAGCTGACAGTTGGAGCAGCGTTTGATTTCAATAAAAATAAATGAAAAATTAAATGAAGTCGTATATTTCGGAAAATTAATTAACTGTCGCTGTCGGATAAAAACTATCTTAAGTTGCAGCTAGAATAATAATGTACCTATATAAAATGTTTCATATTTTTCCGTTCATGGGATGCTGAGAACATTCGAACCGCGCAAAGCTTAGTTTCAAACTGGCTGATTCTTTTTTTAATTTAGAGATTTATTATAAGTGGAGATATTGACTGTACCTACCTAAACTGAAAACTATTGTGTTGTCTACACTGTCTACAGAAATGAAGCTAGTTTTTTATTTATTTATTCTTTATTGCACAAAAAACTTATCGTACAAAAGGCGGACTTAATGCCGTAAGCATTCACTTCCAGTCAACCTTTTGTCAAAGCAGACAGATTGTGGGCGGCGGTGCAACTTCAAATATAAACACACAGTAGGTATAGGTACATAAATAATAAAATACAAATATATACATTAAAAAAAACCAATACACAAATAAAATACAAACAAATATTATGTACCTACTATATCTATAATAAAGAAGAAGTCCTGACTGACTGAATGACTGACTGACTCATCAACGCACAGCCGAAACTACTAATGTTAGAGAGTTGATTTTTGCAGTAGGCTACTTTTATAACGTGGGATAGAGATAAGAAGGGATTTTTGGAAATTCCACCTTGTAAAATAGGGGTGCAAAGCTCGTATGGGGAATCTTTTTTTTTGTGCTAGTGTTTGAAACTTTGTAAAAGATAACTTATTAGAATAGAAAATAAATACTTTCATCGTTTCAAAAAATTCCGCCCCTAAGGTGGTAAAATAGGGGTGCAAAGTTTGTATGGGGGAAATAGTTTTTTGAGCTAGAGACTTAAAACTTGTTAAAACTTTGTAGAAAGATTACTCAAAATACAAAAAAAGTACTTTCAGCGTTTTGGAAAAGACCATCCCTAAGGGGGTTAAAAGGCTTTGTATGGGCAACACTTTGAGCTACAGACTTAAAAGTTAGTAGAAAGATTATTTATTAAAATACGTAAAAAGTGCTTTCAGCGTTTATAAAAATTCAACCCCGAGAGCAAGACATTTATATATAAGTATGAGATTTGTAACTTCGGTTTTAGACTGTTTGTGAAAAAACTAGAAAATGAGTTTCAACATTTTTTAAAAAGTATCCTCTAAGAGGGTTAAAAGCGGATTCAAAGTTTTTATGGAGAACAATAATTTTTCTAAGACGATAAAAAGTTCTACGCGGACGAATTCGCGGGCAACAGCTAGTATATATACGTATTTACATATATACATAGGAAAATAGGCAACAGAAACGCTAAGAATCAACGATTCTAGAAGAAACAAACAACTTATTTACGTAATGACTTTTTAAACGCGAATCTGGTCGGAGCATGTCTGATTCGACGTTTTTCATCCCTATTTAGACTCCTATCCACCACAGGCCAGCCAAAGTAACTACGTACCACAAAACTGCATTACACATTTCCACATAGGGTCCACTTCGTCAATAAAAGCAAGTACCTAGGTAGGTATAATTAATGACATTACAGACTTATTAAAAGGGTTCACTTCTTCTTCCTTCACTCACACCAACACGTCACTTTTTTAACCGACTTCAAAAAAGGAGGAGGTTATAATGTTCCACTGTATTTTTTTTTAATGTATGTTCGCCGATTTCTCCGTCAATTGTGGACTGATTTCCAAATTTTTTTTTTTATTCGAAAGAATATACTTCCGAGGTGGTCCCATTTTCACCAAATCAGGATCTGATGATGGGATCCCAGGAAAATTGAGGGCAACCCTCAAATTTTATAGGCACGCATGTAGTGATTTCGTTATTTTCTATCATACGTAATTCGTGTATTTACCTTCGGAAATCGCAATTTTGGTGAAGTGGAACTGATGATGAAGATCACAGATGACTTATGGAACTCCTCAAAGATGTTCGTCAAAGATTCTGACATGATTCCGTTGAAGTAACAACTCATGAGGTGGTAATTCTGAGATCCTTTAGGAATCAACGGAACTCCTCAAATATTATCAGCCCACAGATAGCGACTTGGGTTTTTTCTGTAATAATCAACGCATTTGCTCTCTGCAACTCTTGGAAAGCAGCGCATGTGGTGAATTGGAAAGGAAATGTGGAAATGTTCATGTACCTACCTAAATAAATAGTGCTAATATCTAGTTTTTTTTTATCTCAAAATTTATCGAGTGGTACGTATTAATTATATAAGAATGTTTCATTAAATTTTGGTAAGCACTCAGAGGGTAAGCAAAAAAATACATTTTGTGCTGCATATACAAGAAGCAAAAATACTTTACTTGTCATGCGCAACACACGCAAATTGTAATGTCAGACGTCAAAGTTGTAATTTCACGTTCCGTTAACCATCGAGGCGTATTTGTATTATCCGTAAAGTCTTCGGTTCTGTTTTGGCGCTTCGCCGGCCGCTGCCGCGGCACGCTCGCTTCGGTCGCTCGGCTCGCGCGCTGTAGGGTCGCAGTTCAACCTAACACCTCGCTTCGCTCCTCGTCGTACCTACACTGACCTGCCTTATAGTAGAATAGGTAGGTAATCCGAAGTACAGTGGTAAAAAACATGACACAACATTTAATTTTCCAACATGTATGAAAAAAAAATAACTTAAAAAAATTATATCTCATGAACCGTCAAGTTTCCTGCACTGTATGTAACTGAAATTTCGTAAATAGCTGCTGATCAATCATGGAATATTGCTGATCAAGTAGTTATTTTGCAGACTGAATGTTTAGGTATTATGCAAACTCGTGTTATTGTAGCTGCCTATTTATAATTAAATTTTTGCCCATTATTAAAATTATTTGCTGAACAAGGATTGCTGCCTGATTTTTTTTATTGCAGTCAAAATTTTTGTATGCTGACCAAATCCAGAAATCCCACTCCATCCCCCATCCAGCCAAGCCATCCAGCACTTTCCTATCCCAACCGTGTCGCGTTTTTTGCTTTGTGTATTTTTTCTATCCCATTTGGGTACTGGTACATAAGGATTACTTATTTTACAAATTATTGTATAAATTGTATTGCATAGAGTTCTGTCGCTAGCCAGCCTATTAAGCTCTACCTACCGACTTGAATATCTTTTCTAGTGTTTCAGATAAAACTAATCGACTACCAACTATTCCTAATCAACGTGTATTTGAAGCTATAAATCAGATGTGTAATGAGCATTTATAAGATTAACCGCTCTTGAAAGTGCTAGACAAAAGTAGCGATCCACTTTTGTCTGACACGTAGGTAATAACTCATAACGTGGGCAGTAGTAACGGCCTAGGCACGATTATCTCCCTGCCTAGCTCGTAATTCGAACGTATCTAATATCTCTATGAAATAGGCCTAGCAAGATACAGTAATATTTATTGCGAATAAAACATATCAATACTTGAAAGAAAGTCCTATCTATCTCCGTTGAAATAAGACGGGCATTTCTGCGGAGATCTTCACTGACTTTCTTTGAAGTGCGAATAATTTATAGTTTATTCAATTCAAACCTGTAATAAATAGGTACGAAGAAATAAAGACATATTAGAGCCAAACAATCAAAATAGGTAGAATAAATAAATCATATTTCATTGACTAGGTATCATTATCATTAAGTAAAAGTAGGTCTCAAGACTCTCAAGCACAGTACCTAAGTACGTATCAACTACCTATACATATAAGGGATGTGTCAGACACTCGCATCCCCGCATCCGCAACCGCGTAAGTTCCGCATCAATTTCGGCATCCACATTCGCAAAATAAATTGTGATGTGGTGTTATTTTGGCTGGCAATAAATTCATTTCTTTCTTGCTTTCTTTCAAAAATCGATGCGGAGTTGTTGCGGATGCGGATGTAGGTAGGTCAAGGCGGGATAAGAACGGAGCGCGTAGGTAGGTATTTAAGTCTTTAAAAAATAATTTAGTTTCTGTGATCTTCCGATTCACCGCATTCACTTCTGACAAGAACGACGTCGCGTTTATTCTATTTTGTTAGCAGATATTAAAATTCAGTCGCAACGTGTTTTATTACTGCGCGATATCATATGGATGTGGTGTACCTATTTATGTTTTTGGGTGTTTAGCCCCAAAATCCGCACCCGCATCCGATGTGAGACTCGAAATGCCGATGTCTAAAAAATCGCATCCTGCTACTACACTACCTTAAACTATGCATTGATTTATATTGTCTATTACTACATAGATCATACAAGCCCCATCGACCGCCATTTAGATCTCAACTAATTGATTGCAGTAACGGACATCCAATGCACATTCTCAAGCGGCGGCACCGGGCTGCGGGACTCTGTGACCGCACTCCTGCGCAAGCCCGAGGGCTTCCGCGGCGCGCCGCTGTTCGCCGACGACCGCGCGACGGACCCCGTCGCTGACGCCGTCTGTCAGATCAGACCCGAGCCAGAGGACCCTACCGGCCTGCTCTATAGGTTGAGGATATCGGATTTTACGAGATGCGGAGTGCTGAAGCGGAATGTAAGTAAATTTAAAAAAATCCGTATGATGAAATAATCGTCAACATAAAATGAGTCATTTTAGCTTTCCCACCGGTTATAAATTTTGGAAGCAAAGGGGGAAGATTTTACATACTTAAGTAATACATCCAGCCTATCCCCAATAACCCGACAGATTTTAGCCATACATTTCTGAGATTATAAGTATTATAAGATTTATAACTAATATAAGGAGAAAAGTTACGACATGCGTACTTACAATCGATTACAACAATTAGAAAAGTTGAAAAAGCCCCGACCTTTTTCATTTCAAAGTTCAATATCTCAAAACCGGCTGAACCGATTTTGTTTAAACGTAGCTAAGAGAACCATCTCGATCACGTCAGCTTTCGGACAAAAAATCGGTCCATTCGTTTAGGAGCTCAATAGTTACAGTACAGCTGATACACAGACACGTCAAACTTTTATAACACCCCTCTTTTTGCGTCGGGGTTAATAATTTCTCGAAAAGGGTCTAGCAGGCTAAGCTAACAAGATTGGCCCCCGCAAGGGATTTGGTTGTAATTTGAGGTGCAGTAGTGGCAGGACCTAAGAACACTGTATGCGTAATATCAGCCTTCGATCTTATTTTGTTTCAGACTTATTCACGAAAATGTCAAAAAATCAAGGTAATAATAAAATAAATAAACAGTAATTTTAGCTAAACCAAGCAAGCGAGAGTAACCAAATAAATTCAGAATTAAGGAGCATAAAATGAGGTTCATAATGCATATTTTTACAGACGTTCGTATCCTTGAACTTGGTGAAAAAAAAATTGTTTTTTTTTTCGCTTAATTTTTTTGCCACTTCTCGCGGAGACACAACTATCAAAAAAAATATTTAATAAGCCACAATTATCAACTACGTAATCATTTAAAAACATTTTGAAAAATCATGGTGTGTCATGTCAAAAAACAACAATTAACATTATAAGTGAGTCAGTGAGTATGATAGTGACAAAACTAAAAGTTCAAATTGAATGTTATTGAGAATATATGTAAGCCATATTATGCCCTATATGTTACTGAAAATTCAGGGTTCTGGCTTTAGCCACGAATTACAGGATGTTGAAAATGGCCTGAATGGCTTCGACAAAAGGATAGTACGGCCGTGCCTCTTTGTTTTGCTCGACGATTGACATTGATCAATATGATAGTATTGATATGATATGATATAGTACCTAAACATACGTTCGTAAATGTTTTTTTTTTGAAATGACGCACCATGATTTTTAAAAATGTTTTTAAATGCTTACGTAGTTGACAATAGTGGCTCATTAAGTAATTTTTTTGATAGTTGTGTCTCCGCGAGAAGTCCCAAAAAAATTAAACGAAAAAAAACTATATTTTTTTTCATCTAAGTTCAAGGATATGAACGTCTGTAAAAAAATGCATTATGAACCCCATTTTATGCTCCCTAATTCTGAATTTATTTGGTTACTCTCGCTTGCTTGGTTTAGCTAAAATAACAGTTTAAAAATTACCTTGATTTTTTGACATTTTCGTGAATAAGTCTGAAACAAAAGAAGGTCGAAGGCTGATATTACGCATACAGTGTTCTTAGGTCCTGCCACTACTGCACTTTAAATTACAACCAAATCCCTTGCGGGGGCCATTCTTGTTAGCTTAGCCTGCTAGACCCTTTGCTAGGGTCAAGTCTGTTGGGTTATCGGGCCTACGGTATATGCATTTTATAACCCTTAAAAGGAAAGTTTTATGTATAGGTACAGTCAGCATCATATAGCATAAGTAGCAGCCAAAGCATCCAAATATATCGTAACACATCCTTACTCCCACAGTAATAAAGACGTGTTGCGATATATTTGACTACTTTGACTGCTCCTAACAATATGACGCTGACTGTACTAAAAGGCTAACCATCAGACACCGCCTCATCTAAGAAACGGCAATAAACTGCATCAAAACAATAGGTGCAAATCGTTAACACATTTTCGTCAACACGTGCCATAACTCGTTATAAATAAGTGTCACTTCCACATAATAACATATTCCGTTAGTAACAGTATGGATGTGAGCGGTACCAATCTCCAGTGTCTAAGTATAGTTGGTACCTATAGATTAACTAGGCCTAGCAGGCTAAAGCTATTGAGGTGAAGAGAAAACGAAGTGCTTCTGTGTCGATGGGCCGATTATATGGAAATACAGTTTACTTTTAACCGAGCAGAGTCTACGAACATGTCCCCTAGAGCTGGTAACCTTTCGTTGAACCCATTTGCAAGATATCGAGTAATTATTTGAAATAGTTGTGTGTCATTATTATTCAAAGCTCTCTTAGATTGGTGTAACATTTGTCCTAATTCTCTAATTGAATATTAGGATCGTTATAAAACTGAAAACTTTACTATTTCAGGGGGAAATTTAGGTAGGTATGATGATGTGCTCTAATGAAACTGACCTACATTTCCCTACATTTCATATGCTTGCCATGCAATTTGTTACTTATTGAATCATTATTCGCTATACGGGGAATTGAATACTTATGAAAAAACCTGTACCTATAATAAAAAATAAAATAATGCAAAAATAAAAACCACAGTCTAGCGATTGAAAAAATACTGAGCAAGGATATGTTATAATTTGATTACAATCTGGATTAGGTATATAACGTATCCACAGAAGGTATGTGTGTCATGCATGATTTAGAAAGAAATTTCAAATATTTTGACATACCTATATAGGTATATGTCAAAAAAATAATAAGAATTTAATAACAATTGAATATTTGAAAAACTATACCTATCTAAAACTAAACTACTTATAAAATAAAATAACTTATATCTAAAACTAAACTACTTATAAAATAAAATAACTTACAAATAAAATATTTGCCCCAGTTCGCCGTCGCTGGGCAACGTGCCCAGAAGGCTGGCAGCATTGCCACGTTGGATGGCAATGCTTATCCTCTGTGCGAGGTATGAGCCAGCCCTCCGGTCACTCGTTATTTCGGCGAGTCGCTTCGAGCACTCTTTAAAGACCCTGTGGGCACTTTCCCCCCAGGGTCCTAAGGTCTCAACCCCAAACGGCTCAAATATGCAACCACTGTTAATGTTTGCATACTTGCGCCGTTTGAGGAGCTCGGCCGAATTGGCTGCAGCGCCAGCCTTCACGGAGGTGCCACGGAGATGGGAGAGCGCTAGGGTGTCGGCACATGTCGCGTCCCATACTAAAGGCCGTCCCATCTTCCATGGCACGAGGGTCATACCGTCGGGCCTTTTGCCATCATCTCGGGCAAGACCGGATGGCTCCAAGATGGCAGGCGCTCCTGCGCTGGCTAGGGCCCAACGGGTGATATCGTTCAGGTATATGTCCAATTTAACATTGAAATATATTTAATCTCGTAACTCATCAAATGAAATTCCGCTATTTATAATTTACATGTCGAATTTAATTAATTGTATTAATCGTAACGAAATACAGAGGTACATACATATTATGAAAAAAGTGAAAGGGACCTAGTTATAAACTTTATCACCCGCACGCGTAAGTATTTATCTCTTATGTTCGAGTAGGTAATATAGGTAGTGTAGTGCCACGAGAGTTGAGGTGAATGATTACACACACAGCTACATGAAGTACTGATTGGAAAAAATCGAATGAATGAAATGAATGAGTGAGTGTAAATGTAAATAAAAACACTTAAATATTTTTTTTAATATGTATACAAAACAGCAAAATAAATAATTTAATTAAATATGACATAGGTAGGTATATAAATATTTTTTTACATAAATAAAATCAAAGCAATTTATTATTCTCTTTGGTTTATACGTTTAATATTTATTATATGCAATATACCTACGCATATCGGTCCGTTATTTTTTCATATAACCTATTCATTTAAATAAAACTATTTGCATCGGTATCTATACATAGTTAAATAAAATAGATCAAAATTATTTTCTGTTTTGTTTGAATGTACCTACTTATTTTGGTAAATAATGCTAACAAAAATTTTTCAATAATTATTATGGTATATCTTGCAATTCACTGTTGAACTTGCTATCGGTACGAAAAAAGAACAGTCAATTCAACTCTGGTGGCACTACCTACCTATATCTAATTTGATACTGCTACACCTTATTAATTTAACAAAACCTTGAAGATATCAAGTGTATTCGTAATAAAAGCATTGTGTTGCGTGCTACTTTTTATTTAAACGTGATATACAGTTATGACGAGACCCACAACGCGGGGCTAACGAATCGAAACAAGGTGGTAAAATTGGATGACATTAATATACCATAGTATCATAAGACCCGTTAGAATCGTAAATGATTGGTATTCACTTGTTAAGATTATGTCTAAGACAAAAAAGCACTCGACTGTAACATAATTACTTAGCTTAATATAACCCAAACGAATCCCTGAATTGAAATTATTTTTTAGAGACCTAGGTATAAGTAGAAAAGTAGTTAGTTTTATTTAGGTTGACGAAATTGCATTAAAATTGTCAATTCAAAAAGCAACTCTACCGTCCAAGGTAAAATATTCAAATAACAATGACAGTTATGTAAAAAGTCTGTCAGCTTAAATAATCTCAAGTATACTTACAATATATAATATATGCTATAAATATTCCTAATATTCATAGCAATCAAGATATATTATATCGGAATTAATCGTTCGAAGAGGTATTTCACATAAAATCCTTTGTAGGCATTAAACTCGCGCATAAAGGTGTTAAACTCGTGCGTCTCGAGTAGTTTATCCCTCATTGTTTACCAGTTCCCATATTCCTATGTAAGTAGGGACATTGTTATAGGCTTACTCGTACAGTACCGTATCATGCAGTCGCCCTAGGTCGCCTATCTATCTATAGCAACACGTAGCGTCTTTGTATGGAAACGATGAGATCGCATAACGCGTCTGAAAATATAGGTCAATTAATTTCTAAGAAAAAACACATGAAGTTGGTTGAATACATATTGATTAATTAATTACACAGTACGACTTTTATATTACGGGACACAATAATTACGAAAAGTGTAACACCATTTACTTTTTGTACGGATTATTTTTCCAACGCCAGTCCTTGCTCTACTAGCCGCATTAAAACTAGAACTTACCTATGAGTATTGTTCTTGGACGTACGTGCGGGGCTTCCATTCTGCAACCAAAAATTACCGATAAGTATCCAGTCTGATAATAATTAAGTGCGCCTCGCTGTTACACATTGTGAGCCTAATCGAAAATCAATTTTATCCATCACTCAATCAATATAGCAGTGCGGTTTAGGTAGAGTCCATCCATTGGCTTTCATTTTCGTAATTATTTCCTCGAATTCGATACGATCTTTTAAGTAGCAGTTTTCCATCGTATGTTCTCGGAAACTTTCGTATTTGTCATGCTACTTCAGTCAACCTCCGTACTTTATGTACTGTGACCGACTGAAATAAAAAAACACGTTCGTACGTTTCCGTGAAAATCGATGGAAAACAATTATGCACTACATCTGTACAATGTTATTTTTTGTGTTAATTGAATGAAAATGCCGATTATAACGTTTTCATTTGAGTAGGTAGGTATAATGGTTGCAGATCGGTTGAGACTAGTTAGTTGTGACTCTGCCTACGAAGCTGGCGGTCCCGGGTGCGAATCCCGTCTAGGGCTTTATCTGTGTGATGAGCACAAAATATATGTCCCGACTCTTGGTTTTATTAGGAGTGTTTGTTTAAGCATCTATTTATCTATATGAATCGTCGACTAGTACGTAGGGCAAACCTTGGCTAATCTGTGATATGAAGTTATTCGGTGATAGTTAATTTAAGGTCTAATAGCGGAGTTACTGGATATCTTTACGGCTTGTAATAATTTCCAGTACGTGGCGGCACTGTCATTCAACTTACTTACGTGCAGCAAGTATCCGAACGCATTCGTTAAAATTAAGGAAAAAAAAACAGAAAAAAAACTCAAAAAACCTAACTATCACCGATTAGCCAAGGTTTGCCCTACCCATCGTATACTAGCTTTGCTTAGTTTGGAGCAAGGTCAATTTGTGTAAGATTGTCCTTAAATATTTATATATATTGGAAACTGAAATGTCACTTCCATTCGCAGGGCTTCGTGCACGTCCGCGTGTGGTTCCCGCAGTTCCCGGGGGTCGTGATGCAGTCGGACCAGGAGCTCATCATCATGTGCAAGCCCCCGGAGCCCACCATCATCGAGAACAAGGCCGCAGGCTTCGCTGGCAGCTTGTAAGTTGGCTTACCTAGGCACATTTTTAGTGTGTTGTACCAAAATTGGTCCGACTGACCACTTTTGATTTCAGGTACCTAATGCGTTTTATTCCTTTGATGGTAAACTTTTGCTATTTCCGCACAACAAAGTGTTATAAGTAGTTCGATCACGTAGCGCATTGTACGCGCGTCGGGTAGGTCTAAATGTCACTTTTTATATGGAGAATTGACAGTTAAAACGTACCGACGCGCGTTCGGAACGTTACGTGTTTACCCCCCTGATCTATCTGTTAATAGCGCTGTTTTTATAGCACCATTACCTATAATTTGACCGATCGAGTAGGTATCTGGCTATATGACGTAGAATAACTATCTAATTGTGCTGCTAAAGTCGCATTCGGAATGCGACTCAATGTATAACGAAGTGTAAAGGTATACGTTCTAATGACACCTAAATTCCAATAATTGACATCCTGTCACATGTCAACATTCAATGAGCTAACTATTAGGGACAGTATCGAGTACCTTCCAATGGCGGAGGGCCCATAGGTACTTACATGCCGATTCCCACTGGCAAACCTAACATTATTTTTAGACAAGCCTATAACCTATAACAATAGGTTCTAAAGTATAACTAAAACTATACTCTACACTCTTGCATAACTTTTTGTGTCCCGGGTTGCCCATCGAAAGTTTTCATGCGCCGCCACTGATACCTACGTATTTGAGAACTTTGAGAACGTATCGATAAATGCATGCAAGTTGGTCTATTTCTCAGACCTTACAACTCACATAATTATTATGTTATTTATAAAGGCCTGATTTATAAGTGTGTAATACAACAGCCCCCACGGCGCCCGTGTGTCCGGCGTGGTGGAAGAAACGCCAGGCCGCCTGGAGTACGAAGTGGCGCTGTACAAGGAGGCGCCCCCAGTGTCGCGGCACACCAACCACTCCGTCGACCTGCCCGTCGATCAGGTAACTGCTGTACGTTCGTTTATCACTTTTATTTTACTGTGCGCTTGACTCGAGGAAGCTGGAAAGTGTTACTTTCTGTGACATTCATATCACACATCAATACATATTAACATGCAAGCACTACCTTTTGTTTATTTGACGACCTCTGTAGCCTAGTTGGTAGTGACCCTGCCTACGAAGCCGGGAGGTCCCGGGTTCGAATCCCGGTAAGGGCATTTGTATTTAAGTTTTTATTTATCTATATAAGTATGTTTATTGTCGTCTAGTGCCCATAATACAAGCTTTGCTTAGTTTGGGGCTAGGTCGATTTGTGTAGCCTAAAATTGTCCCCAAATATTTATTTATTTATATTAAATTTATTTATTAATTTAATCATATTTGATCAGCAAGAGAATACTGTGTTTCTCAAAAAGTACTTATCAGTTACAAAAATATCCAACAAACATGTGTGTGTGTAAAAAAATTGAAATTAACGAAAGTAACAAGACGTCTTTTCGACACGTGTCAAAGCGCGAGATTCAAATGCACAATCTTTTATCAAATTCACAACTTCGAAAACATATTTACGAAACCATAACGTTGGCAGGGAAAAAGAAGACTGGTGATTACTCCACCCACATGCCCAAAGCTCTTAAAATTCTAATAGTGCAGATGAACCGCTTACTTATCATACCATATTGGATGTTCCAGGCGGTCCCAATCGGAACGAAGTTGCAGCTGCGCGCGCGCATCAACCCCGAGTCAGCGTGGCGGCACATCAAACTGCTGGAAGTGGCCGTGTCACCGGACCCTGACCGGCCGCATGCGCCCGGCGCTGTACTGCTCGTCAAAGAGGGGTAACTAGCTTCTTCCATGCTTTTTTTCTTTAGTAGTTTCTTAAAAATACCTATACCTACCTACCATTTTACGTATCTTCTTCCATCTCGGTATTCATAATCTTGACAGAGCATGCAGAAATCGTCAATTTTAAATATCGCGAAAATTCATGAGTAGATAGAAATCAGTTGAGGTTATTTGCGGAAAAAGATAATAGGTTAGGTTACCTAGGCATTTTTTTGATAGTAAACAAAAGCTAACTAAAACGTGTAGGTACCTACTTACTCGCATAAAAATTTCAAAATCTGGATAAAAGTTTAGCTGCTCGATTACTCAAGTCAGTAGAGCGCGCAGAACTCCCAAACACCAGTTTTGGATGCACTCGCTTTTACACTTTATTGCATCTGACCGGTTTGATAAAACCATTTGCACTTTACCTAACTGCATCAGCATACATGTGATCCCAAAAATGCGGACACCTTTCGTTTAAGTGCAGAGCGGTCACATTTACAGAACAGTTATAGATACAGTTCGCGTATCGGTAAAATTAAATTTACGTTTGTTTTCACGCGGAAATACACATATGTAGGTAGACAAAAATAACGTCAGTTTCATTCACACCTATTGATCGCGATACGAAATTCTAAGTTCTGTTCTAGAACAGCAACGTGTATGTGTATAGGTCGTGTGTGTACCTATACCTACTGACACGAGGGTAAACTGGGTATGTATAGTCAGTCACCTTTAAATATATCGGAGCGAACAAGGCGTTCAAAAATATTTGAGCACGACTCTATTGTTAAAGCATTAAAGTGCATGTTTTGATATTTTGGAGCACCATAGTATAGTAGTATATAGTAGTGTGGTGTGTAGTGTAGTATAGTATTTATATTTGGTGGCGACTATGATATATACATACAATAGATTCTATCAGCTTCACTTTATGACTTTTGCTACACCTACTATATATGCTACGCTAATTACAACGGTGTTTAAGAGTTCGTTTGGGCAATATTTTCGATATTCAACCCCGCAGCTCATCAATAGTAGTTAGTGACAAGAGACATAGCAGAAATGCAGAGCATGAGAATGGCATGGGGGTCTGCCCATGTAAAATGGGATACATAAGGGACTGATCGTTTAGACCACAATATTTGTCCGATTAATCAGATAACTTAACTAGTTTGTAATAAAACTTAACCTCCTATTTCCAGATGCCGAAACCGCGACTTCGCGTCAATAATCCCGCACCAGCCGGCGCGCTACCGCGAGCGCCACAATGAAGTGTTCCTCGACTTCGAAGCGTTTCTGTTAGCCTCCATGAAAGAGCGCTCCACGCTCTGGATCCACTCGCAGATCAAGGCCTGCATGGATGCCGCGGACTGCCAGCCGGATTACTGCCTCGATCTGTTTGAACCATCTGGTAAGTTCCATTGTTTCAATAATAAATTTACTAAGTAGTTAGCTGCCCGCGTAGCTCCGCCCGCAAATTTCAAAAATAGCTATTACCTCACAGACTTTTCCCGAAGCCCAATGGTAGTGGTGAAATTATTTTAAACTTACTTTGCTAAAAGCCCACAAAGGCAGAAACTGAAAAACTTTACTTCTTTATACTTAATATTAGTATAGATCGAGCTTTGCTTTGTCGATGGGATATTTTTTTTTTATAATAACTAGGTACCTATTTAGCCTAAGTAGCGACCCATTCCTGGCTAGACTTCGAATTATTAATATACAAACCAAGAAGTTTACATATCTACATTATGCTAACAAGACTGAACTGGCCGAAATAATCAAATAAAATTCCCTACATCGCCATTTAGCGAGATTAAGAAAACAACGGGTTTTTTGTTTCAACAAAAGGCACACGCCAGCCAGTAAAACCGCAATTTAGGAAAGAGGCATAATGCCCACCTTTTCCGTTACGTTCAAGTTGAAAATACGAAAATACAATCAGGAAATTGCAGTTTTTTTTTTTTTTTTTTTTTATTAATTAATCACACACAAGTTTACAGTTTCTAACCAAAACACTTATGAGGTAAGTACACATTCATAGGAGGTAGCATCACTGTAAAAAATACAAAAATTTAGGTAGGAACAATTCAAAAAGAAGCAATCATAAAAATAAACTAAATATACGTAATCAATCAAAGATTGAGCTGAGCAAGCATTGTACAGACTCGTGAAACTACGAAAGTATGGCTAAAACTTTTCTACAAAATACGCCAATATTGTCAGCAAAGATATCAATGTCGTCGGTTTCCTGCATGATCTTGTTTAGGATGGTTCGCGCTCTAGCAGTGGGAGCGTTCGCTCCGCGCCTGGTGCGCACGCCGGGCACCGCGAACAGACGCCGCGGGCGCCGCGCCGTCACCGCGCCGCCCGCGCGGCGCAGTTGTAATGTTTTGGTGACCTTGAGTGGCCTTCAGGCACGCCCAAAGGGGCGGAATGTACCTATATGGGGCATACGCTATAAGGTAGAGCGAGACAGGAAACATTCTGCGCTATCTCGTATACCTACAGTCCGCCGCGCTTGGACGTCTGGACGCCCTAATGCCGGCAGGCAGGTCGGATGTGAGAGTGCCTTTGCACTTTAGTAGGTAGGCGTTTAAGACACGCCAAGTACCTAATTGAGGCCAAATAATAATTATTGCCATTTCCCAGGCCACGGTCGTCGCCGCAGATCCCTCCCCGACGCGTCGCACATGCACAACGTCACCAGCTCCGCCATGGTCGCGGACAACGGCACCACGCCGTTCACGAGGTTCAAGGAGAACCTGGAGTATACCGTGGTGATGCCAGGAGAGCTGTTCCATCGGACACCGCTGGACGGCACTTGTGCGACGTCCATGATGGTTGCTGCGGCGTTGGGGGCCTTGCTGTTCATGTCAGCTTTGCTGGTAAGAATATGCACATACCTTTATAGAGGAAGCGCTGTATTGAGAGTGAGGGACCTACATTTGTATCTAGCTGTTGACGTTGACACAACGAATTCTCAAATCAATAAAGGGTCACCTGTTTGTAGTGTATATACGCCATGCTTATTATCAGGTAAGTCGTGCCTTGCGTGTGTGCTTGCTTTCCGTTAAATGTGACACCCATGGAGTCGCAAGAATATGATTGAAACTCCAAGGGTGTCAGTTGGAGGTTCAGCTTTTCGCTTAACACCAGGTGGACTTCTGACAAAGAATATATTTTTGGTACACAAGATTTATTGCCGACTGGTACTACTTTTTTGCAGTCATTAAGATGATTGGTAATCAGCCCAAACACGATGGGTTTATCTTGTGTAGTCTAGTAGTTTCTTTGGCCACCATAATCAGCACAGGTTTATGGTACCTACCATAATACTATTCCATTGTCACCTGGCTTACACGAGCGTACAAAATTTCAACTCGATTGAACTTCGGGACGTTGCGCAAATTGGACTTGCAAAATTTGACCTGGACAAACTATCTAACTAACATAGGTAACTTACACTGCAAGTTGAATAAAAGCTTCGAAATGTGTATTTGAGAGAAAATAGTAGCTACATACAGACAGCGATGATACACATTTAAGTAGGAGGAACTTAATTAAGTTTAGATACTCTATTTTGTTTACTGGCCAATGTAAAACATATTTTACTTGTTTTTCAGATGTGTTACCTGGCTACACGACTTAACTCTACGATGCTCAAAAACAACAGCCTACAAGGACCTTCAGGCAAAAGTTTTGAACAAATCCTTAGGGAGCTTGCACACCACTCACTTCCCGACTCTGGCTACACAGGGCGTCCCACCTTGCAGTGAAAACAGTATTATTTTATACCTAATTTTTTATTTATTAATTTATGCATAACGCCTAACTTCTTCTGAAGTTCTCTTTCGTTATCGAATTGATACAATAGATATAATATTATTATTAGATTACCTTGTAGCTCTTATTTATTTTAATAATTAATTGATTATGAATGTGAACTTATGACTGAAAAACCACAAGTTATGAAAAATAGCTATAAAATTTTTTAGTCATGACTGTCGCTTATGGAATAAAATATGATTCATTTAGATGTATGTAGGTAGGTAGTAATGTGATTAATTTAAGCTTTAAAATAAAATTTACTAGAAATTAAGTTGTTTAATTCCATTATCATCGTATTATGTCAGCATCTAGGTAAAATTTAATAAAAAAAATCGATCCTTAGGTTTCAAAATCCTACTCAAACAAATCTTAAATCTTAAAAACCAGTCATACAATTTCAAAAATTGCTTTGGTTATTTAGTAATGATTATTTAAAATCACCCTCCAAATCCGCCATACACAAATAAAACAGTATAAGATTGTTCTTTAAAAAGTGTGACCCATACAACATTGACCAGAATTTTTTTCAGGTAAATCAATCTTATATAATCAATACATGTGTAACTAGGTAGATACATTTTACAATTATTAAATACATTTTTTATTTTAAACCTTTGAAATCCCGGGACGTACTACTCCCGGAACTTTCTTTATTTTTAAGGGTTTTTTTAAGAAGTGAAAGGTAACTTTATACTCTCTTAAACAGAAGAGCGTTTACAGATATGTGTCACTTCCCAAAGGTTGTCTAGATATTTATCTCAAGTTAAACAGTTTTGGTTAATATAAATATATAACCTATGTGTGACATACTTACGAAATGGTGACCCTGTACTATTGGATAAGTTTAACCTTACATTTCATAAAAAAATCCTGGAAAAACAACAAAAGTCACGGTATTTTAAATTTACCAGAGTTTTACCCAGGCCCTCTATTGGATTTTGTCAATATTCATGATATTACCTACCTCTTCAATAATCTTGTTCAATACCAAATAACAAATGAGGGTGTATACCTATGCATAAATAAAACGTATCTCCTACTATCAGGTGCAGCACTATTTGCACATTATTCAAAATGGGTCCCTAACTTTTCAAAGAAAATCCATCCACTTGTTGCGCATGAAACTTTTCCGTTTTCACTGGAAGCCACGAACGCTTTTCAACAAATTAAAAAAGAAATAGCAAATTCGACTCTGCACGCAATTGATGACAAGATTCCATTTACCGTAGAAACGGATGCGTCAGACTATGCTATCGCTGGAACCTTATCACAGGAAGGTAGACCTGGGGGCCGATTTTTGACGTTCGAGCGCTCGAAAATGAAATAAAAGTGAATACTATTTTAGTGTCAAAATTGCAGGCACTAACTTTCTACCGATAGAATTGAATACGAGTGGTCAATACCACTCGCTTTTCAATTTTCTATGGCTATTACAAAACAGCATTTCGTAATTTTTGACAATTTTCGAGTGAAAGATTCGAGCGCTCGAAAGTCAAAAATAGGTCCCCAGTCGCTTTTTTTTCACGGACACTTTCTCCATGTGAGAGAAATTATCCTGCGGTTGAAAAAGAAGCAACGGCCATAGTCGAATCAATTATGAAATGGCGTCAGTTTTTTTTGTGGAAGAGTCTTCCTACTCATAACGGATCAGAAGTCGGTAGCATATATGTTCGACCAGACACACTCATCCAAAATAAAGAATGACAAAATACAACGATGGAGATTGGACCTGGGTATATTTAAATATGACATCGTGTACCGTCCAGGTAAAGAGAATCTAGCCGCTGACGCACTATCTCGTGCAAATGTGATAGCTTCATCCACGACAAAAAATGACCTGCGGACACTTCATGACAACCTCTGTCACCCAGGAGTCACTAGGATGAGTCATTGGGTGCGAAATAAAAATCTACCATACTCAATTGAAGAAGTTAAGCAAATGACATCTTCGTGTCGCGTATGTTCCGAATTGAAACCCCGATTCCACAAAAATTGTGGGACCCTCATTAAGGCAACCTCACCGTTTGAAAGACTTTCTATCGATTTTAAAGGGCCATTACCAACGGAAGGCTCTAAAAATCGTTATATTTTAACTATAATCGACGAATATTCACGCTTTCCATTTGCATACCCTTGCCCAGATCTTACTTCAGAAACGGTAAAAACAAAGTTAACTGAACTATTTGCAACGTTTGGGATGCCGACCTACATACACAGTGATCGTGGGACAACCTTCTTATCTGACGATTTAAAACAATTTTTACATGAGAAATCAATAGCTACAAGTTATACGACACCCTACAACCCTCGTGGAAATGGCCAAACAGAACGGTACAATGGTATCATCTGGAAGACTATAGAATTAGCCCTGAAGACACAGAACTTACCTAAAACCAAGTGGGAGCACGTGCTGACAGGTGCACTCCACGCTATTCGTTCTCTGCTATGCACAGCGACAGACTGTACCCCCCACGAGCGAATGTTTCTACACCCGAGGCGTTCAGCAACTGGCCAATCCATGCCCTCGTGGCTAAGCAGTCCTGGGCGAATCTTGCTAAGGAATCACCATAGAAGGAGCAAATATGACCCGATTGTGGAAGAAGTAGAGCTGCTTGAGGCAAACCCGCAACATTCCCGAATTCGTTTCTCTAATGGGAGGGAATCTGTTGTGTCTAACCGGCACCTAGCTCCCGGTGGTAGCAGTCTCCCAGAAATAGATGATGAAGATGAAGAAGAATGGGAGGAGGCCCAAGAGCAACCGAGCACGAACGAGAGACAAGCTGAGCCGAGACCGGGGAGCCCTGAACTACGCCGCTCCGCCAGGCAGCGCCGTCCCCCTCCTCGCCTGGACGACTTCGTCTGTAATATGACGCCAGGGAGAATGTGGTGAATGAATGCCATAAAGAAGTAACGACAATTACTGACATAACCATCAATCATACTAACATTATACGTAACCATGTATTTTGCTGAATAAAGCCTAGTTATTTCGGGCATTGTCTACTTACTATCTCAGCATGATAGCGGACAGGGTTGACTGTCCCTACATGTCACACTGCGAGGGACTACACTCCCCTGCCAGTGTTGTTTTGTTTTAAATGTAAGTTTAGCTGTAACTACTAACTTTGCACGCAGACTGCATGCAGGCCTGCCAATTTCACTCGTGTAGCGTCTCCTTATTGTACAGGACGCAACGATGCATTAGGGGGAGAAAGAAATACTTCCATCGCATTCTAACGCATAACTAAAGTGGATAATGAAATTAAAGATAAAAAATGTAAACAAATGTGTTGCCACTGCAATAAAATCAATCCCAAGAAGTGGAAACTAAAAATTCGTTAAATACGCGAGATAAAAAATAATGCGACTAATTTATACGTAAAACAATGCCTGGACAATATTCGTAAATATTTAAATAAGCAAAATGAAAACGTAATTATTTTATATTCATAAATATGTGCAGTTTATATTTACGCCACTGGCAATGGTTAGGAATTGTAAACCTTTGGTTCGTAATTTAATTAATATACCTGGATATTCCTATTCCTTATTCGTAATGTTCGAAGAAGGTTTAAAATTGGTGACGCCTCAAAGATGGAGTGATTGTGTGGCTCATGTAATAAAAGTAGAGGATAAAATGTGCCATCTCGACCACCTAATAGACAATGTAACAGAGACATTAATAATAAATGTAACTGAGGAGGATTCGACGTCTTCCTCAGAAAGCGAGAGTGGAAGTGAATAAATAAAAATTTAAAAATCTAGTGTTATTTTTCTTTGTGTTTTCCTGTCCTAATAAGACATATAAGTAATAATGGCATGGCACGTCTTGCTTCCATCGCTTGGTGTGGTTCTAGTGGCTGCAGGCAATAGGCTTTTGCTGTATATCGTACCCGGACTATCGTCACCTACTAAGTACCTATACATACCAACCTACGACATTAAAGTGATCAAAGTAAAATATAAGATTGTTTTAAAAGTAGTGACGATATATTCATTAGTTAAAATCAAAACCTGGTTGATTGCCCCTGAGACGTCACTTTGACGTTGACAGTTCTTTGTTTACATTTTTTATCTTTAAATTCATTATCCACTTTACGTCCTGTCCTGCGACCATGATGGCCCATTGTGTAGAGGAGCCTTTAGACTTTAAGTTTATCAGTATTTAATAACGAAACGAACGTACCCTTTTTAAAGTCAGTTTGACGTTAGGACTGACACTAGCACAAGTAGGTACGTGATCTTTGAAATTAAAAACAAAAAACTATGAATCGATTTCAGAGTTAAGCTAATTTGTTCCAAGTTATTGAGTTAAAAGATTGATAATTGTAGTGTTACTTTAATTACCAGCTCATATTACACTTGAACATGAGTAAAAGGAGCTCGAGTATGTTAGGAGACGCGTGCAAAACCACTAAACAACCAAGACACTGGTCGCTAGGATTAGTGGGATCCATGAAAGACCCAGAATTAATTGTTAAACAGTCTGATCGCGTCGTGATTATTCGAGATAAATACCCAAAAGCCAAAGTCCATTACCTTGTACTACCACAGGAGGACATAAATAGTATTTATAAGCTCAATAAGAGTCACATTAGTCTCTTGGAAGAATTCGGTGATTTCTATGAGGAGCTTAAAGAAGACCATGAAGGAATCATGCTCAAAGCCGGTTTTCATGCTGTACCAAGCATGCAGCGACTGCACATGCATGTCATAAGTACAGATATGGTTTCACCCTGCCTGAAAACCAAAGTTCATTGGAACAGTTTCACTACGAAATTCTTTATTCCTTACCAAGGCAAGTACAAATGAAATGACTTCAGTTCTTTGTTATCTTGTGTTGTGAAGTAAACTTTTAATAAAAAGGCCTTTTTTGTTTACAGATGTGTTAAGCGAGCTTAAAGAAAATGGAAGTATTCAGAAAATATCAAATGAGGCCCAGAAGAGTTTAATGGCTACAGATTTACAATGCAACCAATGTAATTTTAAGCCTAAAAATATGCCACAACTTAAAGAGCATTTGTTTTCTCATGCTAAATAAACACTTACTTCTAATAGAGTTTAGTTTTATTATTTTGTAAATTTGTGGAGTTAAAACTGAACACCATATTTACATAACACTTTATTAAATAGCAGATATGGTAAATACTAAGCCAGTTATACTGCACCACACCCCAAAGTTGTAGCCTACCAGTAGGTAAAATAAGAATTGAAGTAGCAAACTGAGTAGATTTACTCACAAGTAACTTTAAATAGTAGATTGTACAACAAGTGCATAAAACGCACCATTTTACTCGAGACGTTTATCCATCCGAGCGAGCTTGCGAGCGAGGATAGATATAAAGTCGAGTGTAAAATGGGTTTTATGGACGAGTTGTACACTCTACTTTTCACTTCGATTGCGAGGAAATGAAACAGCAACACGTAAATATAGTAAATGCTAATTTAATTAAAATTGAAAGTTACATTAGAGCAATGAGAAATATTTAAATACTATACTGATCTACTAAATTGAAAAATAAACAAATATAAAAAATAATAAATGAGACGAAATACAAATTATAAGTTTATTTCATGAAGTTTTATTGTGTACTTTGGCTGTTGGTATTTTTGCCTTGGTCTTAGAATACGAACGAAACGAAATAAAATAAAGAGGTTGTTGTATGAAGTTAAAGATGTTCGTGTGGCTGTTGCAGCGATTGCCTTGGTCTTCGACGAAGATTTTACTTTATGCTCTAGAGCATAAAAAGCGACTTTATGTCGCCTACGCACGACATAAAGACGAACTTTTAGAGCATGAGAAGTGAAAATTAAATTATTATTGTAGGTACTGAGATGAGATTGTTGTAAAACTAAACAAACATGGAGTTTCATGTAATATTTTAAAAAGGTTTACTGCCTATTTCAGGGAAAATGAAGTCAAAATTAACATTTCATAAACTTTACATTACATTAAAATGCTTTCTAGCCCACTAAGGGACTCTGGCATCAGTACCTTACCGCAAACCCTAGTGATCTTTTGTCTAACTAGTATCATATTGAACTTATAAATGAAGGATAATAAACTGCCTCTTGAGGTATAGGTAGATGTAGGAATCATCCAAATATATGACATTCAGACCCACAACACAAAATAGTCTCAGTTACTACACTTACTACAAACATGTATTTGCATAGTATTCAAGTTTGACTTCTATCATTACATTCATTACTTTAGTGATTATTCCAAGAAGCAGTATAGGTATTCCATAAAGGAAAATATGAATAAAAAAAATTCTACACAAAATTGCACTTTATTCATTGCCAAATATTATGTTTGCCATATACACTATTATAGTCATGATGTCATTTTACAATATGTTGAAACTTTTCACTTTTTATCATACTTTAGAGACCATTGGCTACTGTACAATAGTATCACAATGTTAGCTACAAGTATTGTTTTCCTTAAAAACTACTTTGCTAGAGCGGGGACTTTCATCCAGCAGCGACGTGGAAGTGTCAGCACTATCCTCTACGTCAGGGGTATATAAGGACTGATTTCTTCTCTTAAATGACTTTTTCCCTACTGACACGGGCGTAGAAAACTCATTGGTACTGTTCACCTGTGAAGGAGTCTCTGGTGAAAACAGGGAGTTAGTATGAGACAGTTCACTGTCACAATCACTGGGTGTCACTGGTGCTGGTAATGACATTTTTGATTTCACTGGTGTTGCAATGGGATTAGCCACTGGTATCGGACTATTGAGGACCACTGGCTCCAGACTAGTGAGGATGCTGCTTGGAGTGATTACATTTGGTTGTCTCAATGTTCTACCAGTTCTTGCTGTTAGTACTTGTAGTGGATCGTCTATACAAAGTTTTTCACACAGGTTGACGGTCTGTGGATTGGCTACTGGTTCACCAGGCACACCGCGTCGCGAGTTCGGATCATACACTGGAGCAGTCATTACGAAATTGTCCTCTTGTATCATCAAGTCTGCCATTAGGTCAACTACAGCATCTTTTTCTCCTGTTGTTGGTGTGAAGTCAAACCTAAAATTTATTCATTGTTAGTTTCATATGTTATATCATTGGCAGTATTTATGGGTGGATCAACTATTTTCTGTCACTAGCTGCCATGGTTACGTCCTCTGGGTCACCTTTTAAAACTGCGATTGTATGGGTTTAATTTCACCAAATATGGGGTTTTCTTATCACGTTAAACCCCTTATTGTATGGCCCATCTTTTAAGCAAGTTTAAAGTCCATATGTAATAATTTTTCTAGGAAACTCTGTCAAATTGTCTCCTGGCTCACGGGGCAGAATAACAACAAGAAATAGTTGATTGACACTTTTTTTACACTAAAACTTTTAATATAAATTACCGGAGTAGTTTAAGTGTAAAAAAAGTGTTTAAGGGGGTTCGATTGCCATACAAAACGTTATTTGACATTCGTAGGCTAACGGCGTGATATTTTAAGAAACTTATGTAACAAACTTTCATAAATTGGCTTCCCATTTGCGCCAAATTCCCCCTTTCCTAGAATAAACTTACATAAACTAGATTAATTTGAGAAATTGGTTTGTCACGTGATATTTTGGGAAAACTATTTTTCTCAAATTAATGTAGTTTATACAAGTTTATTCTAGGAAAGGGGGAATTTGGCGCAAATGGGAAGCCAATTGATGAAAGTTATTTACATAAGTTTCTTAAAATATCACGCCGTTAGCCTGCGAATGTCAAATAACGCTTTGTATGGCAATCGAACCACCTTAATGACATTACATCACCAAGTCAATAAACTTGTATACCTTTCATTCCCTCCAGGACCAGGCATGTGACTGTCCACATTCTTAACTGACATTAAATGGTTTGTATTTTTTAATACAGCCAGCCACTCAACATCATACTTCAGCTGTTTGTCTCCATCATACTCAGCAGGCAAATCCAGTATTTGCAAATGTCTGCGCTTCGGTAAACATTTATCAAGTGCCAAGAACTTGGTTTCACTCTCTTCATGCATCACTAGGGCTGCAAATTTACAGTGCAAATGTGCAGCAAACCAGTAGTCTGGCTTTAAATCATTCAGCAACTTGGTAGCAGGGGGACTTCCTAATTGACTTGATTCAATGTCCTCCCTGAAAAAAAAAACAAATAAGGTATGTTTTCATATAAAATAGAGCCATTTTGTGGTATGGTCAATAAATCCGATAAGATCAAGATTATAGTTCAAAAATATGTTGTCAATGTTAACAATAACTATGCCACACCTGAAAAATGGCTTTCTTCTTAACAATTCCTCCTTATCCCCAAAATCCGTAATGCCTTCGGGCCAGTCATGGGACAACATGACATGCACTTTCTCCTTGAGCTGGCTCAGGCGGAACACATCAAGTGCCCGGATGTGGTACACCGACCGCAACGAGTTTTGGTTGTACGGAGGGCACTCCCATAGGCCTTGAAGATAGTCCCGCCCTTTGAAGATTCCGGATAAACCTGAAATAAATATTAAATAAACTTACAGCCTTCAAACAAAAAACAGTCTGATCATAATTAAAATCAATAAGTATAAAAGATAACTCTTTTTAATTCTAAAACAAAAGATAGGAAGCTGCTTAGTTTCAAGTTGTTATTTTCTTGGTGAGCAATGAAGAATATTTGTATTGTATTATGAATACTAATGCAAGCCTAGCAGTTTTAACAGTGTTTACCTCCAATCCTTAAGTTGCCAAATTGTATCACGCCGGCTCTGCCCAAGTAATAAATGTTTGGAGCTACCCATCCCCCATAGGGCAGCTCCTGTAGGTAGTTAGATGCTTCGTGGTTCCCTCCAATGAATATTGTCAACACTGGGGCCTTTTTCTCGCCACTATAATATCTAGAAGAATCAAAAAATTAAACGAATGTAAAAAATAATACCTTATTTCGCTTACTTGCCATAAAAGACCAAAGTTAATTTGATAATATGAAATATAAATTTACTTATAAAATGTGCAGATGTGTTGATATTTTTCGGGCACTGCCATCGCCCGTAGATCATCTTTATTCCGCACAGATTGGAAATCACCGCAACAGATCAACAAATCGATGCGTATTTGTTCCCGCTCTTGTAATGTTTCGATGCATTCGTATATTTTTTCTAATTCGCCGTGAGCACAACCTTCCACGGCTATTTTCATATTGACTAATTTTATTTACAGGTATACTTTAGATAACGGTGTCTAGGATATTTATACCTCATTCATTCAATTACACTCAATTTAGTTAGAAAACAAAAATCCTGAGGAAGACAAGCAAGACCTTAACGTAGTGTTTATATTCTCTTTGAGCAAGACGAAGCAAGCATCAAGCCACCGTTTGGTTGGTTAGTTAGTTAGTTATAAGTGAAGTGGCAGCCTCAGGGGCCTTTGCCCTTTGAGTAGATAAATACATGGAGAGGCCCTATTCTACTATAGATACATTTATGTTATGCAAATATACATGAAATCTACATAGAAGGTCAAAAACACAACTTATCTCTTTCTTTCCAACTTTCGATAGCGTATGGTGAAAGAGATAGCATGATATTACGTTGCTCTTACTTCCGATACTAGAAACAGACATTACAGCCGCGTGCCATGCGCCATTTTATGCGCCAAATGTCTTTGTAGTACATGCGCTGTCAAGTGGTAAACAACTCAGAGTTAAAATCGTAATTTTCCGTATTAAAATAGTTTTTTTGGACTTGGTTTTGTGTAGTGAACACATATAGATGTGAACGCAAAATGCCTGCGTGCTCAATAAAGCAATGTGGTGCACGGAAATCAAGAAATCAACCGAATTTGACCATTCATAGGTTAGTAGCCGTTTTTCTTTGTTAACTGCCAGTAAATCGCACTATCCGCCAAATGATAGTCAGTTTTGAAATGGATTTATCGTTCCCAACAAGAAAATACACGTTTCGCTATATTTACAGCAGTATTATTAGCATTTAAATCATACATCTTATTTTGACTAGTGCTGCGCTCTGATATCGACAACTTGCTATTAAATTAAATGACTATGTGAGTAATTTTATGTTTCAGATTTCCGAAAAGTTAATTTTTGCGTGGGAAATTGCTTGATGTCATCGGCATCGAAAATATAAATCCTCGACATGTACAAAAATACATCTGTTCATTACATTTTGAGGAATCGCAATTCAACAAAACTCAATCCGTTGACAGGAAGAAGGTGAAATTTCAATTACTAAATTTGACCCAAGAAACAAGAATTAATAATAAAAACAATCGTGGTGAGCTAAATAAAAGCTTGTAAAAATACCATTGTTTTATTCAATTCTGCACCATTCATATAGTAATCATAGTATACACAGTGGGCTGGGCCTGAATAACCCGACAGATTTTAATTGTATTTCTGACCATATTGGAAGGGTCCACGAAAAGACCATGTCTACTCAATTTTTTTTTCAAAATGAGTTTCTAATGTCAAAATGCTGAGCTCGTTATGAAAACTTGACATTAAAACCTCAATTTGAAAAAAAAGTGACCACCTGTTCTTACCGTGTCATTCACACTATAGTCCAGGCAATGAACTGACAACTTGTATGGAAAAAATGTCAAATTTGGAAATAATTTATAATAGCTGATTTTTTCTTTGTAATGGATATATTATCAATTAAATGTTTTGTTGTGTCTTATTTTATTAATTTCTTTGAGATTAAATAAAACATTTGCTTATTCAACGCCATGTTTTTATTGTCTACTCTCGAATGGTCCACACACAAACATCCCATAGATAACTCATAAAATGGTCCATACACTAACACTCAACATCTCCCTTCTTAAGTTTTACATCAAATCAAATACCTATCTAGAACAGGACTTTAATCATACTTTTTCGGCTTATGTACTACACGACCTGCCCTAGTTACATAAGGAGTCGAATTTTCATTACAATCCTGATTCATTACAGTGTTTACAAAAGAGTCATCAGTTGAATCATTTTCACATATAACTAAATAATTGCTGCTACAACTGCTAGCAACATCAAAACCATCATTTGTCTGTTGATTGATCACACAGCTGTCATCTGACCTCTGTGATGAGTAATGATACAAAGTAATTGAAGAATTTGAATCGGATGACAAGGCCTGAGCTTCATTTTGCAATCTGACTGTTTCTAGAAAGTTTACTTCATTTGCTGTTATTTGATCCCTTAAGCTTGACTCTATTATCATATTGTTTTCACTGCTTTCTAATTCTTCACTTGACTCATCAGACTGGCTATTTATATGATCTTCACTTGCCATAGGAATACAGAGTTTCGCCATGATATGTGACATAGGAATAAGGACTGTCATAGACTTGTCAATATTGTCGTTTGACTTGTTTATATCATGCTCATCTTTGTATAGGCCTACATGTTCTTGTTTATGATATGTACATTTTATTATGTGCCTACGATTCCTTCTATATTCTACTCCATCTTTAGATTCTATAATATATGATCTAGGACAGTTCTGTAGAACTTCCTTGACAATGCCTGGCTCCCATTTACTACTAGGAGTTTTCTTATACATGATTGAATCACTTACATTCAATTTAGGCAATTCCTTTGCATTCTTGTCATGGTATTTTTTATAGTTTTCTTTATGTTTGTACATTCTACATTCCTCCTTTTCAAGATTTACTAGTTTTGGTTTAAGCATGTCTTTGGAGATGGGCAGATTTGATCTCAATTTTCTAGACATAAGTAACTCGGCTGGAGACTTCATATATTCCTTTTCATTGCTGTTATAATGTAACAGAGCTAAATATGGATCTTTTTTCTCTTCAAACGACTTTTCTAATATTCTTTTAACTATTTTTACAGCGGCCTCTGCTTGTCCATTCGACTGCGGATAATGTGGACTAGATGTAATGTGTTCAATATCCCATTCTACACAAAAACTAGCAAATTCTTTGGAATCAAAAGGAGGCCCATTGTCTGTAATTAATGTTAATGGACTACCATGACGAGCAAGCATTGAACCAATTTGAGCAGTAACATGTTTAGCAGATGTCCCTGTGTTCAAACAAACTAGCTCTATATACTTTGAAAAATAATCTACAATTACCAAATATTTTTTATCTCTGAATTGCAACAGATCTGCTCCTACTTTCTCCCATGGATATGATGGAAAATCTGAGATCATGAGCGGCTCACTTGAATTGGAAGCTCTATATTTTAAACATATCATACAATTTTCAATAAGTTGTTCAATATCTTTGTTCATGGATGGCCAAAATATGACTCCTCTAGCTAAATTTTTACATCTATTTAAACCTGCATGACTGGCATGTATTCTTTGTAACATTTCTTTATGCATCGAGGTAGGAATGATCAGGCTTGTATTTTTAAAAACTAGATCATTAATTACATGAATTTCTGCTCTATAACTCCAATAACATCTGACACTTACATCTGTTTGGTTTTTATTCCTTGGCCATCCATTATAATAATATTCTACTAGCTTTTGCAACACAACATCTTTTGAAGTTTCCTGTTTTATAACTTGTAATCTATTTTCTGATACCGCTAGTGACATTTTAAACATGTTAGCATGAATTGTTAGATCATTGTCTATAGTATGTTCTTCACTTTCTGGCAATGCTGCCCTTGAAAGTGTGTCTGAAATATACATTTTAGTTCCAGGAACATATTTTACATTTAAGTCATATAGTTTCAATGTGAGCATCATTCTTTGCAGTCTGTTAGGCACTTGACACAATGGTTTGTTGAACAAAGACACTAACGGCTGATGATCTGTTTCTACATCAACTCTTCTGCCATACACATACTGATGGAACTTTTGACAACCAAATAAAATTGAAAATAGTTCCTTTTCAATTTGTGCATACCTTTTCTGACAATCTGTCAATGTTTTAGAAGCATAGGCTATGGGTTGCTTGTCTTGTAATAAAACTGCCCCTAGAGCTTGACATGAACTATCTACACTTAATGTTAAAGGTTTTGTATTGTCATAGTGACGCAAAACAGGTGCTGTAGTTATTAATTCTTTTAATCTCTGAAATGCTTTGTCATGATTAGCATCCCATAACCATTGCGTATCTTTTTTCAACAAACCTCTTAATATTTCTGTTTCTGAAGAAAGATTTTCTATATAACTTCCTAAGTAATTAATAATACCAAGAAATCGTTGCAGAGCTTTCGGACTATCAGGGGTAGGCATCTCTTTTATCGCTTTTATTTTATCATAATCAGGACACATACCTTGTTTACTAAATATCTGACCTAAAAATTTAACTTTTGTTTGGTTAAAAACACACTTGTCTTTATTGAATTTTAAGTTGATCTCCTTTGCTCTTTGAAGAACCTTTTCTAGAGTTTCAGTGTGTGTTTTTTCATCCGGAGCAAAAATCAGGATGTCATCAACATATAATAGTACATTCGGAATGTCAGAAAATGATTCTATAAGTATTTTGCTGAAAATTTCAGTCGAACAAGTCAGGCCATAAGGTAACCTTAAATATTTGTACCTTCCATAAGGAGTATTAAACGTGCATAAATCAGAACTAGATGAGTCAAGCGGAATCATCCAGAAACCTGAAAAAGCATCCAAATGCGAAAAAATTTTTGCTTCATTTAGTTTGTACCGAACATCTTCTATTGTGGGTAATGGAAAGTGAGATCTTTGGATCGCCTGATTCAGGTTTCTAGGGTCTAAACAAATTCTTAATTTTTTGTTTGCCTTTTCTACTATTACAATTGAACTGACCCAGTCAGTAGGTTTAGAAACAGGCTCTATCACACCAAGTCTTGTCATCCGATCCAACTCTTCTTTTAACCTCTCCTGAAGTGCAAATGGAACTTTACGTTGTGCATCAATCTTCGGTTGCACCTCCGGACGCACGGTCAGATGACACTCGTGTGGTAAGCAGCCCAGACCCTGGAAAACATCATCATATTCACTTAATAAATCATTTAATTCTTTATTTTCTCGGGTCATATTACTATATATACGTTTTACTAGACCCAATTCTGTACAAGTTTTTGCACCTAACACCGGCTGACAAGGTATATCTACAACCATAAATTGAATCTTACTCAAATTATTATTTACTGTACAATTTAGAACACAGCTTCCTTTTATCGGTATTTTATTGCCATTGTATGCTATTAAATTAGCAGAACTTGATTCTAAATTATTCTCTGTTAGTTGTAATTGACAAAATAACTCATATGAAATGCAGTTAGCCTTAGCTCCCGTATCAATTAAAAAAATCACATCATTACTCATAATTTCGACATTGATTAACCATTCATCTGACAGCATGGAGGAACGCAACCTATTATCATTATAAAGTCTAAAATTTCCTATGAAAAAGTCTTCATCAGCATTACCTGAAGTAACATCAGACTCACTCAACTGTATGGAGCGGATTGGTGTCCTGCAGACTTGAGCAAAATGTCCAGTTTTGCCGCACTTGTTGCATGTGACACCATAGGCAGGACATTTTACCCAATTTGAGTAATGCACATTACCACATCTGGTGCATTCCGGTAACCTTCCTTTAAATTTCTCACTGGTTGATCTAGTTGGTTGTGGTTTATACAATTGTTGTTTCTTATTTGCAATTCCAACAGCCAATATTTCTTCTTGTTGTAAATATGAGTTGCTTTGACAGGATATCTCCATGCTGCGATATATGTTTATGACTTTTTCTAGTTCTATATCATTTTCAGCTAGCAATTTTTGCCTGATGTTGGAATGCCTCTTGTCCATGTTACATATAAACATATCTCTGACTAAAGAGTCTTGCAATTCCTTGAATTCACAGTCCTTAGCCAGCTTTTTCAATTTGGTTAAAAACATATCCAATGTATCCTCTCCTTGAGTTTGTGTAAAAAACTTATGCCTGGAAATAGCTAAGTTCTTCTTGGGCACAAAATAATTGTCAAATGAATCTAGGACTGTTTTGTAAGTCGCTTTATTTTCTTCAGTAAATGAGTTATAAATATCTAGACATTGCTCACCTAGAAAATGCAATAGAATTGCAATTTTTCTTTTTTCATCTTCTTTATCATATTTCATAGCAATAACAAAATTGCTGAAAATTTGTTTCCATCTCATCCATTCTTGAGCAACCTCTGCGCCTGCACAATTAAACGGTTTTATAATGCTAACTTGAGCCTCCATCTTGACAATCTTATTTCTTTCCTTTCACCACTTTTACTTAAATCACTTTTACGCTGCCACCATGTTTTGTTGTGTCTTATTTTATTAATTTCTTTGAGATTAAATAAAACATTTGCTTATTCAACGCCATGTTTTTATTGTCTACTCTCGAATGGTCCACACACAAACATCCCATAGATAACTCATAAAATGGTCCATACACTAACACTCAACATTAAATAGTTACCTAGCGACAAAATCCAACAAAATTTCAGACATAAAAAAAATGACAATTTAACTAGCTTCTGAAAAGTCAGAAAAAATATGAATAAATGGTTTTATCTTTATTTTGGTTCATTTACATTTGCTTTACAATATTCAAGATAAATAATAAAAAAAAAACAATTCATGTTTTATTTAAATCTATATAAATACTTCCGGATGGAAAGTTTGTTGGATTCTTGAATAAAGCATCTTAGAATAATGTTTTAAAATGATGTAAAGAAAAAAAACGCTATTATAAATTAATGTTTTTCAAAACCGTATTTTGCCTGGAGTACTATAGCTGCAGCTGCGACCTTATCGGTTGTACCAATAAAATGCAATGTTGGTAAAACACTTCACAAATAATCTGGTTACGGTAACAGAGTAGTGTACTTGCATATTATTATTCGTCTCGGTCAGTTTCAATTACAGAGAAAACTCAAATATTGATGTCGATATTTTTCAAAGTCCAAGTTGATATCGATAATTGTCTCTAATCGATGACAACCCTACAGCCACGAATTGACAGGCCGCCATATTAAGCGCCAGGATTAGGTATACACGCTCATTTCGTAGGTATTTCGTGTCCATATAGTTTAATTAGTCTGAGCCTTTGCCAAAGACAGTTTTGATTTGGTTGACATCTGGTTTGACGTTTCGTTTAACATAATATAGGTAGCAAATACAAAAAAAAATTTAAGAATTCGGGGAATCTGACCAGTAGCAAGATTTTATATAAGAAAACACGGAACAAAAAATGCAAGTAATTTTACTGTTAAGTTGCCAACATAAAATGAACTAACTACAATCTAATGTTATTAATACTAATGAATTCACATAAAATGGTGATGAATGAAGTGAAAACTAAACGTAGTAAGCATATGGAGTTAACAGGGCGAGGAATATAGGGAGGAAGAACATCATATAAAGAAGATGATAGTCTAGAGCAATCGAAAAGTATATGATCTAAGGTACCCTCATCCAATCCACATTCACACAGAGAAGAATCTTTTACTCGGATTTTGTGCAAAAAAACTGGAGTACACGAATGACCCAAGCGCAGCCTACAAATTGTTGATGTTACTTTTTTGCTTGCCTCACGGTATCGAAAAAACCAAGGTCTAACAGGGATTCTATCCTGGAGTTCGGCGTAATGAATACCTTTGAACTGACTAGATCGCGACCATTCAACAAACCAGTTATCATCAAGACGAACCTTAGCTAGTGAAAGCAAATCCTGAGCATAACATCTAAATGCTGAAAGACAGCCCCTGTCTGTCGCATCTTTAGCACATTGATCCGCAATCTCGTTACCTGGGATACCAAGGTGACCCGGTACCCAAGCCAACGAGACCTTTACGTTCTTACATGAAAGACAATGCAGGAGGCGTTTAATTTGTAGAATAACTGTACATTTGAATTTTGATCGTAATTGATTTGCCAAAATAGCTTGCAAAGAACTTTTAGAATCTGTAAAAATTACACAATTATTTAGGTTATGTGAGTCAATATATTTAAGCGCTTCCAGAATACCAACCGCCTCACCTGTAAAGACCGAAGAGAAGGGTGGTAATTTATAATTCAAAATGACCTTAAATCTGGGGATCCACACAGCAGATCCCACAGTACCTTGTACTGTCAATTGAGAGGCATCTGTGTAAATTGTGATCCAATTAGGCCAATGCTTATCAATAGCTTTATTTAAAAGTGAGTTCGCTGAAACCGAATCCTTATCAATTCCCAAGTCAAGAAGGATACTGGGTCGAAACATAATTGCTTCATAAGAAGTTTCAAAGATAGGATTAAGCCTAGACTGATAAATTGGGCAGGGGAGACGAGTTATTTTAAGATAGCTTTTAATTAAACATGGGCTATCTTTGTGAGACCAGTAATTTGAGGAGATAATTAATTGAGAAAGGGAATGAAGTTTAGAAATAAGTGGATGAGTGGAAGACTGCATGAGTTTGAAAAGAAATCTGTCAGACAAGTACTGCCTTCTTAAATTAAGGGGCGGGTCAACACATTCAATTTGGAGAGCATTAATAGGGGATGATCGCATAGCACCAATAACAATACGGAGGCTTTTAGACTGAATTTTGTCAAGGGAATTTAGAGCCAATTTATTACAAGGTTCTAAAAGAAAAGACCCATAGTCTAGGTTACTACGAACTAAAGCATTATAGACTAATTTTTGACAATAAGGGTGGGACCCCCACCAAACACCAGAAAGGGAACGGATAATATTAATATTTTTCTCACATTTCTTAGCTGCGTAATTGATGTGATGGACTCCGGATAACTTTGAGTCAAAAATGACCCCGAGAAATTTAACCCTATCGGCAACCGGGATAGGAACCCCGTTACAACAAACAGACACATCAGGAAGATTTCTTTTACGAGTGAAAGGCACAACTGTGCTCTTGGAAATAGAAAGAGATAAACCGTGATTTTCTAGCCAGATACTTAAATAACTAAGGGCAGAACTCAGCAACGGAACAGTATCTAAGATGTTTGAAGCTGTAGCATACAAACATATATCATCAGCATACTGAAGAACACTACAAAAACAGTTCACTGACAACTCTAAGTCATAAGTGTAAAGGCTATACAATAATGGACTTAATACAGAACCTTGCGGAAGACCTTTCCACACTTGCCTAGGAGGTAGGGAAGTATTATTAGAACTTACAAGAATGGATCTTGATAGGAGAAGGTTGACAGTAAAATTAACCAGTCTCTCGGGGAGATTTAAATCATGCAATTTTTGCCTAAGGCGAGGAAGAAGAACGTTATCATACGCAGAGGCAATATCCAAAAAGACACCCACTACAGACTCACATTTTGAAAATGCGATTCGAATGTCAGTAGTAAAGATGGCTAGACTATCCATAGTGCCAAGACCCTTGCGAAATCCAAATTGGCTCCTTGCCAGCAAACCCTTGCTTTCCACCAGCCACTCTAACCTGTTCTTAATAAGATGTTCAAGAATTTTAGCTATGGTCGACGAAAGAGCAATAGGACGGTATCCAGAAGGATCATTGCTTAGCTTCCCTGGTTTAAGTATGGGAACAATAATTTGAGTCTTCCAATCGTCCGGAGGAGTGCCCGATAAAAATATTTTATTGAGGATATCAAGAAAAAACTGTTTTGAATCAGAATTAGCACGTACTATGAAAGAGTAAGGAATACCATCAACTCCAGGGGACGAATCTTTAAGGTGACTAATGGCTGTTAAAAGTTCCTCGTATGAGAATGGACTATCAAAGCGGTTATTTATATTCCGAAATGGGGAGGGTAGAATAGGTGAGACTTCCTCAAAAGTAGGAGCTGAAGGAGGAGAGAGTTTAACCGCAAATGGCTCAACCCACTCAGAAGGATCATTAGACTGTAATTTTGATTCAGAAACAAAAACCCCCCGAAAACGTCGTAAATTCCTCCATACTAAAGAAGAAGGAGTAGACGGAGAAAGACTCTCGCAGAAATTTTGCCATCCTTTTTGTTTTTTACTTAAAAGGAATTTAGAGCATTCCTCTGCAGTTTTTAGATAATTATCATAGTTATCTCTATTGAAGGATTGAGAAAGTAATACTTCTGCATTTTTTCGCTTCCCTATTGCAACAGAACACTCAGAGTCCCACCATGGGGGGAGAGGGGTCTTTCTTCTATGCCCCGTCTTCAGAGGAATAGATTTATTTGCCGCAGAAAGCAGCGCGCTTTTAAAAGCTTTATATACTGTAGGGACATTTTCGATAGATGGATCAGAAATACTAGCAATTTCGTTAGCCAGTGACAAACTGTAAAGAGGCCAATCAGCTTTAGCTGTCTGGTATTTGATCCTAGGCGAAGGAAAGGAATATGGCACAGGATCAGGGAAAGTCAAAATAATGGGGAAATGATCACTACCAAGAGAATAGGGGAGAAGGCGCCAGACAAGTCTAGAGGACACCGAAGATGAAGTAAGTGAAATATCAACAGCACTACTAGGATTTTGAGAAAAAGCGACCCGTCTGGTGGGAGACCCATCATTAAGAACACACAGATCGAAAGAGTCAAAAAGGTCCAGGAATAGATGAGAAACAGAATCGCAATAGTGCGACCCCCACGATGTGTGGTGTACATTAAAATCTCCTAAAATTACAAGAGGAGAAGGAAGAGCCGATAAAATACACGAAAGTTCGGAGATCATTTCAGGATGAGGGTTAGGAATATAGATGGATAGAAAAGAAATATTATTCACTCTCACAGCAACAACACTAATGTAATCACTGTGAGGGCGAACTGAAAGTTGGGAGAAAGTGACGGACCGGGATACTAAAATGGCCGCACCACCATGCCCGTCACTTCTGTCATCCCGAAGGCATGCAAAGCCCGTAACTCTAAAAACAGAGTCGGGTCTTAACCATGTCTCCTGGACAGCAATAAGGAATGGCTCGTATTTGTTAATCAAATAAATTAAATCAGATTTTTTATTACGTATGCTGCGACAGTTCCACTGAAGGATCGCTTGAGACATTTTGTGAAAAAAGGGTTAAAAATTTAATAATCTTTTGGCGCATGCTGTTCGGTTCAGAGTATTTTTGTAAGAATGATGCTAAACTAACTAGTAACTCTATTATATTATCATCCTTCACAACTTCGTTATTTAAAGCACAACCATTTGGTTGCGAGGAAGCAGGTTCTCTTACGATATTGTTATATATCCTCCTGTCATAACCAGGACTGGAGGCGGGAGATGGGGATTTTCGTGTGACGAAAATAGTTTTACGATGAGATTGGGTAGGAGTTTGGCTAGGATTGATAACAGGTTGAGTTGACAGACGCGATGGGAAGGATGGATGGACCAGCTGAGACTGAGATTGGGAAGAAGGAGAGAGCGAGGCTTCCGCAAATGGCCTCCTTACACTAGGATAGCGGGCTGAAGCTTCCATGTAAGACAAGTTTTCCTGTGACATAGCCAATTTTATATTACGCTGCCTATGATGTTCAGGACAAGCTTGATTATTAGCGCAATGACTACCGGAGCAGAAAAGACAAGAAAATACGGTAGCTGTACATGTCGTGCCCTGGTGATTATCGCCGCATTTGTAGCAACGCGCTTTAGATCTGCACTGAGCCTGAATATGACCAAACCTGCAGCAATTATTACACTGTATTGTCGGGTATAAATAGCACTCGACAGTGAGGCTATTATAGAAACAATAAACATGAGGAGGCAAAGTTCGGCCAGAGAAAGTGAGCACCACCGACTGAGTGGGTACCCATTGCACAATATTATTCTCATTACTAATCTTCCTACTTAGTCGGCGGGCTTTAATCACCCTACCAAACCCAGCAGGCACCTCCATGTTGAGTACAACCTCCTCCATAGTCCATTCGGGAGAAATATTACGAACAATCCCCATTCTAGTTAAGTAGAAAGCTGGAATTACGCCACAAAAATTTGCCTTCACTAGTGCAGGATGGTTTAAGCAGTTATTTGCGTGAAGAGCGGAGTCAAATTCCACCGCGAACCGATTTCGTCCTATACGTTTCACGCCATCTTTTACTACCCCTGGGATGCTATTCTTATACAAGAAATGACCAAAGTTTATAGCCCTCAAAGTAACACCCGAGGCTGGGTCAGTTTCGTTTTTCTGAATGTTAATAATAAAAGGAGCAACGTCTGAGTCTGAGTACTTGCTTCGTACTTCGTCAAAGTCCGGGTGCGTGAATGTAGACTGGATGCTAGCATTAGAAGATGATTGGTCTGTGGATTTTTTAGGAGCCGAAACATCAACTTTATCATCAGCAATACGCTTAAGTGGTCGAGATACGCTGTCTCCAGAACTACTATTCGAAGAGACTGCTGGGGTAACGTCCATTTTACATAACTCGCCAGTCTCACCACCACCGGGATCGGGCGGATCATGTTTTAAAGTGGTCATAATGACTTACCGACAGGAGCTTGAAGTACAAAAACAATACTACGGATAATTATGATAGAAATAAATAAATAGGAGGCAACACAACAGCAAATAAGATTAAATAAACAATAAATTAATTGAAAATTCGCGGACTTGCTTCTGACAGTTACAAAATGGCGGGCCCGAATCGTTTGGTTGGTTTGGCCACCGTTTGACAAAATTGACAAATTTGACAATGACATTGACATACGTCTATTTTTTAAACCATAGAGTAAGAAACCGTAGCGTTGGACACGGCTACCGTAAGACCTAAATAAACGCAAGACACCAACTTACTAATAAAAAAATTGGTTGTCTATAAAGTCGGTTTACGGACGATAATTTAATTTAACGTGATAACGTCATAAAGCTGAACGCTCAGCTCAGGCGGAACAGGACAACGTGCTGCCGGTGTTCATCGATTTATAAGACAAAAACAATGTATAGTGCTACACAAGCTGAACGCTCAGCTCAGGCGGAACGGGACAACGTGCTGCCGGTGTTCATCGATTTATAAGACAAAAACAATGTATAGTGCTACACAAAGAGAATATAAATAAGAGACGGGACTTCGAACAAGGTTTTGGGTGACAGTGACATTGTCATTTGATTTTGACATGACTACTCATTCATACTTTAGCTAAAGTGTCATTCAATAGAACTTGCAAACTATGTAAACTAACAATGTATTGGAATTGACATTTCAAATGTCAATTCCAATATATTGTTTGTTTACATAGTTTCCAAGTTCTATTGAATGACACTTTACTTTGAAATACCACAACACTGGAGAGTACAATAAAACGCAGGCTGCCCAGCTAGCACACTAATCGGACATATATTTACGTTCGGACGTATAACTTTACGATTGTGCCCATTTTTACGTTACTTAGCTAACATGGTAATCACGCAGCATATATTTATGCCATAGCGTAAAATATACGTAGCAAAATTATTACATTCATTTCATTCGTTCAATAGTAGTCTATGGTTAGAAGCCCATTATAATACTTCCTAATTAAAGAGTAATGATAAGTGCTGCACAGTTTACTAAACAGTTGTTCTGCTGTATTAAGTTGTGTTATAATAGTTTGTTTGTTATAATTTACTTTACTCCCCACCCCGCAAAAAATTTTACGTAGTGGTTTTAAGTGATGAAGCGAGTACCAAAACACATGTATGTTTATAATTGAATCAATAATATTTGTAAATTTGTGTAATATATTTTATTACAACACAAGCAAAAAATCTTAATCATTGGGTTATTTATAGGTAGTAATCATGATCTAGCTAAAATTCAAAATGCTAGATCATTGTTTCAGGAGATGATAGGAGTTTTGAAACTGAAACCGTATGTGTTGTGACAGAAATCGGGGAAATCCTGCGAAAATTATATTGTTTTCATAGTGTTAAAATTTATCCGGGGTCTCGAGTGACCTACATAAAATTTCGTCCGTCAACGGTTCATATCGTCAAGTTTTATGTGCAAAATCAAGAGCATGTTAGCATTAGACGTAAAAAAATAGTTTTATGTGCAAGACATATAAATGGTCACATTTTACGTAGATGACGGTATACCATGTTAGCTCATTACGGTAAAATTTTATACGTTGGTTGTGGACATAAAACATGTGCATAACAGTCGTCATCTTGCTAGTGTGCTAGCCGGGCTGGACTCTGACTTTATTCGTCTACCCGACATATTACAATTAGCGGCATACCCTACACATCCCACCACAAAAAAGACATAGTAGGTACATCAACAGTTTAACTAGCCAACTTTCATTTAAGTAGTACCTAATATGTTATATACCCTTAACTATTTGTATGAATTAAACTTTGCGTAAGGCCACCTCCAACACATCCTCTCCACAAATTGGACGCCTCCTAATGTTTAATTCATGTAGGCGCGTAGGTATTACAAATATTCATTGAACGATAGCGTGACTACAGTGTGTTGAATAAAGATGGTAACATTAAAAATAAAATAAAAAAACACGCATGTCGAGTTCCGATGACACTATAAACCTATCCTTATTAGTCGTTCACAAAACTTGTAATCCATACGGCCTTTTATATTTTAATAAAAATAAACGCCCAATGCGGAAGTAGACTTACCAACCTAACAAACGAGGACGATAGTAGGGTTGTAGTATTTAACGTTATCGATATCGATAATATTAGAACCCAACGTTATCGATACATTATGATTAGGGACGTCGTTGGGTCCACTGCTTGAACATAAATGCTTTACAAAATCTGACACTAATCCGATTTATGAAATAATAAAAGGAGAACACATATTTCATACAGTTTATTTCACAATTATTTCAAAATCATAGTGTATTTACAAAAGTTCACCAATCTGTACACATATATTTTTCCTTAGAATGGGGTCGCAATTAATTCTTCACGTACCTACTAAGAAACCTCCACTTGTAGGTTTTTTCCAAGTACTAACCGTTGTTTTTCATATGTAAATCAATATTGGCGCTTGATATTTTGTTATGGATACTTACGTGTTTTATTTTAAGATTTTCGTCAAAAGCATTGTTTGACACATGTTTTCTCGTGAAGTTATGATATCCATGGTAACCGGCCAAAATCACCATGACAAAATGACAGAAAGAGAAATAACGGAAGTAGGAGATAGCATGAGTCTGCCATTGCAAAAGCACAGATAGAAAACTTGTCATTTGTCAGAACTTGTCAGATTTGATGCTGAATTTGAGCAGTTGGACGTCATTCATCTTTTTGTTCCTAGTTGCGCAACACTGGTGCTACATTCTCTTTGGTGCTACACAGCAAACAAAAGAACGCAATGCGTATTTGTTTTATGGATTTGTTAGATGCATTCAAAAGTTCTTCGAAAAAAAAATCCTTCGCTTCCGGTCAAGTTTGTCAGTCGGTAGGTATATATATATATATTTTTTTTTTTTTTTTTTTTTTTTCTGGCTTTACTAAGATTAGCCAAAGTCACGTTGAAGAGTTAAAAGTTAGGGAAACTGGAATAAGGACCTTGGTAAAAGGAACGGAAAATTTGAAAGGCAAAGGATTGGGTTTAATGGAAATACATAGATAGGAACATAGAAATATATATTTATAGTTTGATATCATATTTTTCTAGGAAAACTGCTAAAATTTTATATACATCATAAGAATTAGTATGCAGTAAACAAATTATTGATGTTGGAAAAGGAATGCGTAAAGCCTCAAGACCGGAAAAGAAATCAGACCGGTCATACAGTGCACAGCTAAAGATTACATGGTTCAGATCCCCATACTCTCCACAGGAGCAATGTGGATCCGGCACAATATTCATTCTGTGTAATTGAGCCGGGGTACATACATGGCCCAGGCGCATCCTACACAGAACAGAAGTAACGGACTTCGAAAATATCAATTTGCTAAACCACGGCTTGATGGGGATGGATACCTGAATTTTTCTATAGAATTTACCTTTCGGTAACCCACTATTCCAAATCCGATTCCATTCTTCGTACAAGAAAATTTTCGATAAATTAACTAAGTCACTACAATAATTACAATATGGAATCATATCGCCTACGCGTATAGCCTCATTTGCCAGCTGGTCGGCTCTTTCATTCCCAGGAATACCCACATGGCTCGGTACCCAGGCCAACACGATAGTACAACCCTTCTGTGAACACTTATATAAAAGATTGCGAATCCCAAATACAGTTGGGGACTGTTTATGAGATTTAAACGGAAACCTTATAATAGCTTCTAAAGAGCTTCGGGAGTCAGAAAAAATTATTGTCTTGGGCAATTTAACCATGAGAGCGTATTCAATTGCTTTAAGTAGGCCATAACATTCACCGGTATAAACAGAAGTTTCTGGTGGAAATTTAATTTGCTGTACACATTTATATTGTGGGTGGTAGACCCCAACGCCAACACAACTCCTATCTGTATGTTTCGAGGCGTCCGTATATATACAGTGCCAGTCAGACCAGCCATTATTAATAATATTAGTAAATTCAAGTTTTGGGTTTATGTCGTTCTTTGATATTCCTAAGTCGAATTTAATTTGTGGAACTGTAGTAAGACTGTTGTAGTTGTATTGGTATAGTGGCAGAATATCGTTGCGACAGGTGGGTGCTTCCAATCTTTCATGTTTTCTATGACTTTTTACTAAACAGGGAGCATCTTTGTGAGCCCAGTAGCTGGAAGTATCAATCTGATCAGAAAGTTGTCTCAATTTAGGAAACAGTGGATGGGAACTTAGTTGAAATGAACGAAAAAAGAATTTGTCACAAAGGTACTGTCTTCTCAAGCTCAAAGGTGGATCACAACATTCTACTTGTAAACAATTTATTGGACTCGATTTCATTGCTCCTGTAACTAATCTTAAAGCCTTTGACTGAACGAAATCTAGCTTTTTAGCTGCGCTTGTATTACTTGGATGTAACAAGAATGTACCATAATCTAAAACGCTTCTAATCAAAGCATTGTAAAGCAGTCTCATTGTGAACGGGTGGGCACCCCACCAGACGCCTGTAAGACACCTTAAAATATTTAAATTTCGTTCACACCTTAATGAAATATATTCAAAATGAGGTACTCCAGACAGCTTAGAATCTAATATTACACCCAAAAATTTTCCTTGATCTTTAAGTGGTAGCGCAAGGCCATTGTAATTAATATGATTTAGTGGAATAGCTCGCTTTCGGGAGAACACTACAACAGAACTTTTAGACGGGGATAAATCTAGACCATTATTATCCAACCAGACTTTTAAGGCATCCAATGCAAATGATAAAGATTCGCTAATGGCATCTAAAGATCGGCCAGAAACATACAATAATAGATCATCCGCATATTGAAGAACATTTGCGTATCTTTTAACCGAAATTTCCAAATCGTACGTGTAAATGTTATAAAGTATAGGGCTCAGAACAGAGCCCTGTGGCAAACCTTTCCATACTGTTCTATCAATAGATTCGTTTCCACACTGATCCAATGAATATTTGACATATCTTTCATACAACATATTTACAATGAAATTAATTAATAGATTAGGAATATTCAGCTTTATCAATTTATTTTTGAGAATTGATATGTTGACGTTGTCATAAGCAGCATTTATATCTAGGAACGCAGCAACCAAAGAGTCATTCCTCGAGAAACTCAATCTTATATCTGTGGTAAAAATGCTCAAGCTGTCAATAGTACATTTACCTTTCCTAAAACCAAACTGATTCAACTGATTGTCTGATAATAATTTATTATGCTCTAAAAACCATTCTAATCGAATTTTTACTAGGTGCTCGGCAGTTTTAGCTAATACGGATGACAACGCTATTGGTCTATATGAGGACGGGTCTGAACTCGGTTTATTAGGCTTCTGTAACAAAATTAACGTTTGAGTTCTCCACGGTTGCGGAACAGAACCCGAAATCATAACATTGTTAATCAAAGAAAGGTAATAAACAAGGCTATTGTCATTAAGGTTTGATAGAAAAGAATATGGAATTCCGTCCTCACCAGGCGCGGAATCTTTAGTCGATGACAGTACACCTTTTAGTTCAGAAAGTGTAAATGGTGAATTTATATCACCATTATCAATGCTGTTGTTATTAGTCATAGACAGTAAAGCGATGGGACGCTCAGGTACATATGGAGGAGCCAAACGATCTATGACTTGTTCTGCTAGATCTGGAGATATTTTGTTTAGGGTTGACTCTTTAAATGCAGATCTAAACTTTCTAATATTTTGCCAAACAACAGAAGGGGAAACGTTAGGACTTAATGACTTACAGAATCTACGCCATCCCTCGAACTTCTTTTTCCTAAGTAACTCTTTAGTAGAATTAGCAATTTCTAAATAATTATCAAAATGTTCGTCAGTCATGTCTTGACAATAGCACCGTTCTGCTTCCTTTCTTTGATTGACTGCCATGGTGCATTCTGAATCCCACCATGGTGGGGATGGAATGAGACCTGGGCCACAACTTTTTAATGGAAATGTTTCATTAGCAGATTCTATCAATGCATTGGCTAGTAATTGAGAACAGACTAAAATATTGGAATTGTTTAACTCTGGTAAATTTTCTACTTTTTGTTGGACCACTTCCCTATATGAACTCCACTTGTCCTCAGTTAACTTGTGTTTAATACGTGGTTGCCTTATTTGCTTTGTAGGTTTTGTGAATGGAAAAGTTATAATAAGGGGGAAGTGATCACTACCATAAGTGGATTCTGCAGGTGACCAAGACAGAGATGAAGCAAGATCAGCTGTGCAAATGGATAAATCAGGCGCACTTGGAGTACGTGCTAACCGTGTTGGGGACCCATTGTTTAAGATACATAAATTATGTGAACTAATCAGCTCCAGCAACTGTTCCCCATAATATGTTGATGAAGAACAGCCCCACAACTGATGATGGGAATTAAAATCCCCTAAACATATAAAAGGTTGTGGCAACATACCAAAAATTTGGTTTATTTCATTAAAAATATCAATGCTAGGACGAGGATAATACAAAGATATAAAACAAATACTATTTACAATTACTGCTAAAATAGACAAGCTATCACTATGTACAGGGAGTGAGACAGATGTAAATGACATTGAGTTTTTGATGAGTATGGCCACTCCACCATAACCATCAGGTCTGTCTTCTCGAAGACAAACATACCCAGGCATTTTGAACAATGACTCCTTCCTCAGCCAAGTCTCCTGGAGACAGACGAGGAAAGGGTCATGTTTATTTATAACATTAATTAAATCTTGTTTTCTAGTGGTGAGACTGAGACAATTCCACTGCACCAGTTTGGCTCTCTGGTCCATAATTAGTGGGGATTCTATATAAAGCATCAATTACTGCTGCAACGTTGGACGGTGATATTTGGTTTGATTGGGATAATAACTGTATAAGAATTTCAATAATGTCAGAGGTGCTCTTATTGTTGTTGTCATTATTATTATTAAAGATAGGTTTACCTTTCGGTAATACAGGTTCTCTGATTATTTCCGAATGAGCAAAGCGGTCATATCCTTTAGAAGGTTTAGTATGCGTTTTTGGCTTTAAAAATGTTGTTTTTTTATATGAATGTGTCAAGTTATTAGAGGTAGAGGGTAGATTAGCATTGGGAGGTCCATGTTGCATGTATGATGGAGAGGATGTTGTTGGCACTGCAAGTAAGGCATCAGCATATGATATCTTAGAAACAGGTGGATGTATTTTAGTTGCCTCCATATAGGAAATGCAACTCTTGCTCATGGTTTCCTTTATCGCCTTTTGTCTATCAAACTCTAAGCATTTTTTACTGGTGGCCTGATGTGCTCCCTTACACAAGCAGCACCAATAACCATGCTCTTCAATGTTACAAGTGTCACCAGAGTGGCCCTGGCCGCACCTATAACACCTTGGTGTTGATCTGCATTGATTTTTAACATGGCCGAACCGACAGCAATTATAACATTGTACAGTAGGATAGATGTATAGTTCAACTGGTAGTGCAGTGTAACACATGTAAATTCTGGTGGGTAGTATTTGTCCATCAAATGTGACAATTATGGTCCCCGTATTAATAAATTGGCTGCAATTATTTACTGTGACTTTTCTTTTTATCCGCCTAACTTTTAATACAGGTCCACAACCAACAGGCACACTTATGCATGTCAATACCTCTTCCTCAGACCAATCATTTGGAACGCCTTTTACGACGCCCATGCGTGTGACATTGAAGGTAGGAATAAAGGCCTTGTACCTTTCCTGTTCGAGACGTTGATGTGCTAAGAAATTATTGGCATCGGTGTATGTGGTGAATGTCATACTAATGCGGTTTCGACCTACTCGTTTTAATGTACCGTTCTCTATACCCTTTATATTATTAAGCCGCAAAAACCTACCAAAGGTAATAGGATGAAGGGTTGTACCATCAGTAGTACCTTCTCTTGTTACATGGACAACATATGGAGAAATATCAGATTGTTGGTATTGAACTCGACCAACAGGCACATGAACGGGAGTGGAATTCATAACTGCGGGACTCTGCGAAGACGAATTGGGATCAATGGGTTCCTGAGCTTTATTTTGAGCTGGTATTTGAGAAATTAAATTTGGTGTGGTGTGCTCCAGGGACTCATTTTGCTTTTGAATATGGGGATTCAAATACTTGTCTTTATTTTTAGATTCACACCTACAGCCGTTATGATCTTCTTTTCCCTCTTGTCCTACTTTCCTTTTTCTTTTATGACAAGTTCCACAGATACGTGGGAACAATTTCCTTTTTAACTTGTTATCCGTGGAAACCACGGACGTGTCTGTGTCCATAGACGACTCTACTGCCGCAATCAATAAATCCATCTTAGATGGAACAACTCCTAATTCTGGAGGGAATGGAACCGACCCTCCAGGATCCGGGGGATGATCCCCCATACTAAAGGTTTAAATTTTGGAAAATATATACAAACTTACCTATATAAACAGCTAACTACAACACTATTACTACAGGTATGTACAATAAATACGAAAACCAATCCTTATTGCGTTAAATAAATAAATATTTTAACTAAAGTTAAGAAACCGCGTCCACCATGTACGAAGTTTCCCGCCCTTTTTTTCTATCCAGGTATATTTTTACATCATGTGACAACAGTAGGTACGAGACATTGGCATCATTTAGCCCTTTATGCCCGCATCACACTAACTGACAAGTTTTCTATTGTCCGCCGCGGCCAGGCCGAGCCAGTCTGTGAGACGCCTGAGGCCCCTCACGGACTGGCGCGGCCTGGCCGCGGCGGACAAAAGAAAACTGGTCATTAGCTGCCAAATTTACTATGGTCTGCCACCGCAGGCCGCGCCAGTGTGATGCAGGCCTAAATCGTAGAGACAGTAAACTTTTTTTTTCAATTTTAGGTGCGCGCGATAATCTTTTGATTCTTGCTCAGCACTTTCTCGACCTGCTGCCATGCATTTTATCGTGTTTTCATGCGACGTAGGCGTATTAGGAGTAGGCTTACGGACGTCGGACTACTAGTATGGGATAATTGCGGCGCTACCACCAAAATCAAAAGTCAAAACTCGCAATATCTCTCTGTCGATTAAATATGCAAGTCCGACCGAGTCAGAGATAGATGAACGAACACACGAAACGTTTCATTTCATTAGTAGCCGCTCTGTTGATGGGCAATGATGGCCGATTGTGTAGAGCCTTTACCTACGCTATTATAAGGCACGCGTAGATATTATTACTATTTATTACACTAGGTACATTAATTAATCTAATATATCAAAAACATTTAAGTATAATGGTTACATAATAAAATTTATAAAGAAATATAACTAAACTTAAACTATTTATATCGCCACTTATGCAGATGATATCGCGTATCTCTCCTGCCACGATTCACCTAAAACAGCCAGTGAACAACTGCAGTTAGTGTTGAAAAACACCCATAGATGGCTAACAAAATGGCGCATTAAAGCCAGTGCTACAAAATCAAACCACATTACCTTCAGTTTGAGAAGAGGAGATTGCTCACCCGTCCAACTGGCTAATAACGACGTCTTGCCGCACTGCGAGAGCATCAAGCACCTAGGCGTCCACCTGGATCGACGTCTAACTTTGAAAACTCACATAAAGCACAAGCGTAACGAGATGAACCTAAAGCACAAAAACCTGCATTGGCTTATGGGACGTAACTCAACTCTTTCTGTGGATAATAAACTACTCCTGTATAACGCCATTATCAAACCTATCTGGATTTATGGCATCCAGTTGTGGGGGATTGCCAGTGATAGCAACATAATATGTCTGCAGAGAGCACAGAACGCAATTCTACGCGTAATTGCCAACGCACCTTGGTTTACCCGGAACGACGAAATACACGATTACCTCAACATGCCCACAATAAAGGACGAAATTATAAAGCACACGAGACGATATATCGAGCGCCTTGCAGGCCACCCAAATCCTTTGGCTAAGGGTTACTAGATACGACACAACGCCTAAAACGAAAGCACATTGTGTAAGGCTGCATAGTGGTTGAGTGAGGCGATGGTCTCCTAAACCCAATCATCCCAAAACACAGACCGAAACTGATAATAGTCGTTATCGACTGATGGCAGTTATAATATAATAATAAAAAAAAAACTTAAACTATATTATAAACTAAACCTATAAAAAGTAAATGCCCCCCAGGTCGCCGTCGTTGGCTATGGTGCCCAGAAGGCTGGCAGCGTTACCTCTTTGGATTGCTAGGCTAATCCTTTGGCCAAAATAGCTACCAGCCGTCTGGTCTCCAGATGTTTGCGGATGAGCCGCTCCAAAAGATCCTTATACAGGGCCTTCACGCCCGGTCCCCACGGCCCCAGGGTTTCCACTCCAAACGGCGCAAACATGTAGTCCTCTCCGAGGACAGCATATTTGCGCCGGTTGTGTTGCTCTGCCGTGGTGGCCGCAGCTCCGGCTTTAGAGGAAGTCGCTTGGAGATGGGACGGGGCTAGCGTATCAACGCAGGTAGCGTCCCACACAAGTTACACTTACCTATATACAAAAGCAAGAAATAAAAACTCGGAATAATAAGTAAGCACACGCAAATAGGTAGGTAAACGAATAGGCTAAACGAGCATGTCTGCCACTCAGTAGTTTAGTTTAGGTACTCGTACACCTGTATTTTGCCGGCTAAGGACCGTACCGGAAGGAAAGTAGACAACTTTACGCATCTCTAAAAACTGGTACGTACATAAAATCGGCATTATTTTTTTTTTAAATAACGATCTATATCCTTTTATTTTAATTGCAACAAAAAGCAATTACTACTTTTGTCAAACTGTCAACATGGGGCGAATTAGCTTACACGTTCGTAAAAATATTTTGGACGATTGGTGCAAAATAAAAAGTATGACGATTAGAAAACTGGTTATAAAGTACGAGTTGAGTTCCGCGGGCGTGCACAAGATAAAAAATAAATTTGGTGATTTCTGTACTCTCCAAGATTTGCCTAAATCTGGAAGAAAACCGGGGACAACCGACTTGGCATGAGAAAAGAAAGTCGTAAGAATGTTTAAACAATATGGCTTTCAATTCGAGATGCGGCACAAAGAGCCAAAACTTCTTCGGCTATGATACAAAGAATCAAACTAAGATGCAACCTAAAGACCTATAAAAAACTAAAACAACCAAAACGAAATGAAAATCAAACAATAGCTGTCAGAAAACTGGCAAGGAAATTATACGACCGTATATTGACCAAGAAAAATCAGTGCATTATAATGGATGACGAGACCTATTGCAAATTGGACTTTAAAGCCTTACCAGGACCTCAATTTATTATGGTGCCGGCTTATAGAAGGTTACTCGAAAACATAAGGCCATCAACATCGAGAAATTTGGCAAAAAAGTATTAGTGTGGCAAGCGATTTTTCAATGCGGTATGCGATCGCAATACTTCTTTACTACATGGACTTTGAACGCTACGGTATACCTACAGTGACGAGTGCTCACAGAAACGATTACTACCACTAATAAAGAAGCACAGGAGCACTTTATTTTGGCCATACTTGACTATTGTCATTACTCTAAAACAACGAAGGAATGGTATAAAGCCGATAAGGTAGAAGTAGTGGATAAGGAGATGATTCCTCCCAATTGCCCAGAAGTTCACCCAATTGAGCGATATTGGTCTAGCATGAAACGACACCTCTAAAAAAACGTCAAAGCTGCCACCTCAGTTGAATACTTTAAAAAAAAGTGGAACAGGGCATCATCAAATGTGTCAAGAGTGCTCGTCCAGAATTGAATGAGACACATCAAAAAGAAAGTTAGGTTGCAGGCAAAATATATATAAAGACCTTATTTTGCAGTTTCTTTTTGTTTCATTATCAGTTTTCACACAGAATAAAAATAATACCATTTTGAAGTTGTCTACTTTCTTTCCGGTACGGTCCTTAACAGCTCGTCATATGATTATGACGCTCTCATTTTTATCACATGAGAAGAGACAGTATGGCCTGTGTTGGAGGTACATAGTTACTGTGGCGTTGTGTTTTTGGTGGTGAGTAGGTAAGGTTGCCAGAGCTCCCGGCGATGGTGGCAATGGGCTGTGTTGAGAGTGAGGGAGCTGCGTTTCTCTTGCTGTCAACACAACGAATCCTCTAATCAACAAAAGGATGGCAACGCGCTTGTGATACATCACAGAAATATATCTAGATAGAAGGAAAGAGTGTATGTAGGTAGGTACCTCGCGTGGCGAAACGATGACAATTTGTCATCATTGCTCGCAGCGAACTTCAGTCTGCTCCCGACCGCGGTCTGCGTGCGACGTCAGGTTATAAACGATTTATTTTACTATTTTCATCGAACCAGTAGCGGGTGATTGTGTGCCAACGCTAGTTTTCCATTGCGGCTTTAATTTAACGAGCCAGACTTTGCGTGCGTTCAAAACCAGCGATGTAAAAATAAGCTATTCAAACTGTCGAGTCACGTTCAAGATCGATTTCTCATTTTTTTCTGTCAAAAGTAAGAATAGTGCTGTACCACAGTGCTATATAACACTTTAAAAATAAAGGTCAATAAATATCGCGTTAGACCCGGATTAAACAGTATTTAAACACAGTGCTATACACTGCGATTTTATTACTCGATTAAAATTAAAAAGCAGAGGAAATGATAATTACGTTTATATATTATTATTTAGCAGTTCATGAGTTCATAGAAATCGTTTTTTAAGTGTTTAATTGATACCTAATTTGATGTTTTCGTGTGTAATATTTATATTGTATATTCCACTTTTTAACCGTAATGCATAAATTGACATTGTTTATTTTTGTTTAATAGGTAATTGTCTATTAGTTGGTAAATGACAATCCGTAATTGGAGATATGATTTCCACTTTGTGTATTAACATTTTGAAAAATATTATATTTTTATTTCTTATTATTGACGATCGTGATAAGGATTCTTATAATTCTGACATTGTATGCAAATCTATACTAATTGTAATTTTTATCTCGAAATAAATAAATCTAAATCTAATGTTCGTAGTGAAAAGCAAATATTATTATCAAACAGATTATGGTTACTTCTTTATTTTAATTTTATTTCAGTTTTCCGAATGATCCTCACGGTAAAATTCTGTTGTATTCTGGCCATTGCCTACGGTATCTGGACGCATTTTAGAGGACTTATCATATAGTTCAGCCAATGATTAAAGTGTAGCGTGCGTAAGCAGGGACGTTAACAATCCCTTTAGAAATTGGTTCAGGATGCTTAGAGAGTGGACATAAAGTCCTCGACGAACTCTTTCCTTCTATACTGTAAAAACACTAAGACCTTTTTAATACTATTTTTCATTTCCTCTGTCGGTTCGTATCGATATTTTGAATCGATACTAAATACACCTACAAGTTATTGCAATAGCCGCGTGCTAATCGATGTCGCGCGGCTTATGTTTCCCGTCACTAAATTACGCTCGTGACGTCAAAGTACCTACTTACGCAAAATGTTACATGCTCGGTTCCCTTACTAATCGATGAGCTTTTTCCTTCTATCTTGATATAGTTCTGTGTGATACATACTTCTGGAGTCGCTGGCGTCGATAGGCGACGGTGTCTGCTCACCAATCAGGGAGGGCGTGTGCTTGTTTGTTTGCCACCGCCGTAGTACCTATAAACAAGCTCTCTTCCCTAGTATCTTCTCTTACTTAAGAGCTAGGCTCTTGTCGGTGTAGCTCAAAGTAGGCCCTGCATCTACTCCGATCCCACGCAATCTCTTTGACCTCACGATACGACCCAACATCAACTCTCTTTTTGAGTTGCTCCATGTAGTCTATTCTAGGTCTTCCTCGCCTCCCCTCTATTTTTCCTTCAATTATGTTAAGTACGAAGTTGTCATGTCGTATGAGGTTTTCTCTAGTAACCGACTAAAATTTCGTATGGTTATCAACTTATCATCATCATCATCATCATCCTGGCCGATTTCGACCACGGCGACTGGAAAAATGGCTAATTGGAGCGTCTTTCGTGAGCTCTCAGGTGACTGACGTAGCCTATCTTTGCAGAGAATGTGCGTTGTACGTATGGTTATAAATAGGCACCTACTTTATGTAGGTATTTACTACTTTGATACTTTAACATCGGTAGATATGGCTCATGCCAACGACACTGGTCGGCAAGGCTCAACGATAGTCCTTAACTTATGCAAGTCCATTAGCAGTTAGGTTGGGTAAAAAGTACCTACTTACGAGTACATAGGTAAAATTAGATCGTACCAATTTGCACTGGTTATCAAAAAAATGCTAATTGTTGCGGTTGGTTGGGGAAATCACACATTACCTGGTAGCTAGGTGATGGTGACGCTGATGATATCCTACCTACTGAGGTTACCAGGGCCGTAGCCAGAGTTGAATTTAAGATAGTGCAGCCGTAATTACAGGTAGGGCTCAAGTCAAAATTTAACTTGATCTAATCTGTGTGAGGCAGTTCCTTAACGTTGGGTATTTTAAGGTCGGGCATTGCCCCACAACGCCCCCCTTCTCCCCTAGCTAAGGCCCTGGGTTGCACTTACCTATATATACCTAATTACCTAGGTACATACATTTTGAGTTTGGTTGCTTTTCGATTAGATAACTAACACTATTCAAAATGGGTGCATTCTTATAATTTGTATACCTACGCGACCTACCTAAGTATATTCGATGTTGTATTGTCAAATGTATACTGTTATTCATACGATACTCTAGTTCACAGTCGACAATTACATTTATTTTGTCACTGAAATTGTAACTTTAGAGTCAGGCAAATGAAAGATGAGAATGAGTTTTAATTTTAGTTAAACTTTTTATAAGTATATCAACAGCAATATTATTATCGTTGTCCAATGTGTCAAACGCCTTAAATTAAAAAAAAAACATAAAACATTTATTTATTTACCTTGACAAATTCTGAGACAGGTTTACATAAAGATATTCTAGTAAAATTATACATACAGAATCTTCAAGATTTAGTGTGTGCCATTCACAAAGGTTTGCCTTGCTAGGCAAGGCCTGCCTGTCCCGTAAGAAACCAGATTACAGCCTACCTAGTTACAAAAAATTACCAAATATGACGCGGATTGTCCAGATTATAATTATACAAATATTAAATTACAAACCAACTACCAAATTAAAATATTACTTAGTATCTAACTATGTAAATTAAGATTAAAATAAGAGCTCATTGTAGCGCATAGTGTATTTGTGTGTATGTATACTTATATTGTGCGTGTGGGTGTGTGTGTAATGGAGTGAGTTTAGTGTTTTTGTTTGTGAGTGATTCCTTTCAGGAGGTAAGTAGGCTCTCAGTTTCTGCGTAAGTTAGTGTGCTCAGCCATTCGTGGAATTTTCTTTTAGATTGGTTCACAGTAAGGTTTTTTAATGGAAGTCTGCCGTTAACTTTGTTAAAGATGAAAGGGTGGAGGAAATTACTAAACCTTCTAGCGAAAGCTGTGTCCAATTGGGGGAGTAGAACTTTAAAAATTCGTTTTGAAGCATCGCACTGTAACTGGGAGACTTTAGGACTTCAGCGTGCATCTTCGTAGTGACTCGCATAATGAATAAAAAGCGTACGGTCAGCACGTTCATATTCTTATAAACACTCGTCGACGGATACCTAACTAATTCCCTTTTTTAAAATGACCTTTAAAACATCTCTTTGTGCCCTTTCCAGCGTAATCATACTGGTTTTTGCTGCACCTCCTCAGGTAGAAATGCAGTATGTCAACACCGACTGACAGATACTGATATATATGAATCTCAGCAAGTCTTTCCCGGCAGCGTTACGTAAATTCCTGAACACATATATCAGTTTACGCATTCTGTTTGCTGTTGTAGTTACGTGTGGTTGGAAATCAAGTTTCTCGTCTATAGCAACGCCAAGGTATTTAATATAAGGGGTCCTGCTGATGCATTCACAAGAGCACCGTAAGGGTTGAGGACCATCATGCACGCATTTATGGACTTTTAAGCCTTATTATATTAAATAATAAGCAGGTTTTGATGCTTTTGTTTTGTGGAAACAAATAAATTTCGTTTTAGTTAAGTTAAGGGTCCGAAGATTATTTTGGAGCCAGCTTGCCACCTTCTTTAAACTATGCTCCGCTGTGTCGACAACCTGTTCCCATGCGCTCCCATAGAAAACTATTGCTGTGTCATCTGCATAGCAAAAATATTGGCTTTTGCAAGGTAAGTACTGGCCAAGTCATTGACATACAAGATACCTAAATAGTGTAAACCCCAAGATACTGCCCTGTGGGACTCCGAAGTTTACGGGTAGAGGGCTGCTTTTGTAGTGATCACGTGATCAGCAGTAACACACTGAATCCGGCCCGTCAAGTAGCTCTGAAACCAATTCAGAGTGCTCCCTCTGATACCACTGAATTCCATTTTTCTCAAGAGAATGGGAATGGAGACGGTGTCGAACGCCTTGGCCAGATCCAAAAATACTCCAAGACAAGCATTACCTTTATCTAGATAATTTGAGATTGATTTTATCATGCCCGTAACAGCGTCCTATGTTGATCTGTTTCTCCGGAACCCAAATTGTGAATCGGAGAGATTCACAATTTCGGTTCTAAAGATTAATTAGAGAGATTAGGACAATCTTGATACTTGAAATAGTAACTAAGAAAGTACCTAACTGTTCGATTATAAGTTGGACCGTTTTTGCTTTTTAGGAAAATTAAGGGGTGGCTTACTGCTAATACATTTTCACAGCTGGTACCAAGTGTAAATCATAATTACACCAGGGGCCCTTTCTGCGGATACCTATACAATTTACAAACCTTTACTAATATTATAGATATAATCCTTATTACTAATATTACATCAAATTGTGGAAATCACTCTTGTCTGTCTGTTCTACATATCAGCATAGTTTTTTAACCCATAAATCGGTCAAGTTCACGTGTGTTATGCGGACGAAGTTGCAATTCTTGCAATGCATTGCTAGTTTATAATATTACTTTTTGCACTCGACGATTAAAATATGTGTATTAAGATTTCATAGAGAATACTGCAACGTCACTCTTTTCATAGTTGTAGTCCATGTTACTGTCGAAACAATCGAAATAACTACTTTTCGATACGCTCCAGACAACTAAAATAAATTCGACCAATCACGTGGCTGCTTTACTGAACTGTAATGAATTGGACCAATAGAATCGCTTTGATGTCGTACGCTCGTTGATGTATTTTAAGATATCAACAAGCGTACGAGCGATGAGCTGCACTTCGTTTCAACAGTATCGAGTTTGTTTAATTAGTTCAGTTGACTCGTAGAAAATTAATTTTAATGAACTCGTACAAAAAGTATTGTTCACAATAGTGTTATAATCAAGCTTTTTAATCTCGTACCTTACTTAGGCCACTCAGCAAGCTTCGTGGCCTAAACACGGTACTCGACTAAAAAGCTCTCTATTATAACACGATTGTGAAAAATACTATTTTCTACTCGTCGACTTTAATCTTTGAATTAAGATTTCGTACACGAAACTAAGATCACATACTTTTTAATCCTGGAGCTCTACGAGCTGGTGACGGTGCTCGTGGTTCCATAAGATAACCGCCAGCAGTCATCTTATGAATTCAGGAGCTGTATAAGATAACTGTGAAGACATCAACGCGCAAATATACTAGCTGCTGCGCTTCATTTCAGCAGGGCGATTTTCAATAGATACCAAGTTTGTTTAATAAATTATTATTTCCGTTGACTCGTAGAAAAATTATTGTATACAATAGTTATATAATTAGCTTTTTAAGTCTCGTACCTTAATTAGGCCACTCTGCAAGCTTCGTGGTCTAAACCTAAACGTGGTACTCGACTTAAAAGCATACATTATATAACGATTGCATAAACTACTATTGTATTGTACTACCTATGTACAGGTAAATTAATAAAATCGTTTTAAATTTTAAATATATTACAATTCTCAAGACTGGTTTTCGCGTTACACGTAAGGGATACCACACTCCGAATTTTTGAATTTGCCGCGATTTATCATTCTCATCTTTAATTTTGTGAGACTCTATGTTTTGTGCACTAGGTATCATCCTAATTACACCACTTTTTTCCCCGTAATTATAGTACGAATGTGAACTAGGGTATCGATTATAATAAATCTGTCGCACCAACTTTACGCCTGTTCAGTGTGCCGACAATGCCGACATGCAGTATTTACGCTTACAGCCCTGCTAGCACACTAATCGGACATATATTTAAGGTGGTTCGATTGCCATACAAAACGTTATTTGACATTCGCAGGCTAACGTCGTGATATTTTAAGAAACTTATGTAACAAACTTTCATAAATTGGCCTCCCATATGCGCCAAATTACCCTTTCCTATAGAATAAACTTGTATAAACTAGATTAATTTGAGAAATTGGTTTGTCACGTGATATTTTGGGAAAACAATTTTTCTCAAATTAATCTAGTTTATACAAGTTTATTCTAGGAAAGGGGGAATTTGGCGCAAATGGGAAGCCAATTGAAGAAAGTTTGTTACATAAGGTTCTTAAAATATCACGCCGTTAGCCTGCGAATGTCAAATAACGCTTTGTATGGCAATCGAACCACCTTAAGTACGGACGTATAACTTTACGATTGTGCCCATTTTTACGTTACTTAGCTAACATCGTAATCTCGCAGCATATATTTATGACATAGCGTGAAATATACGTAGCAAAATTATTACATTCATTTCATTCGTTCAATTGTAGTCTATGGTTAGAAGCCGATTATAATACTACCTAATTAAAGAGTAATGATAAGCACTGCACAGTTTACTAAACAGTTGTGCTCCTGTATTAAGTTGTATTATAATAGTTTTTTGTTTTTATTTACTTTACTCCCGCCCGCGAAAAGTTTTACGTTGTGGTTTTAAGTGATGAAGCGAATACCAAAACACATATAAGTTTTTAATTGAATCAATAATATTTGTAAGTTTGTGTAATATATTTTATTACAATACAATAAGCAAATAATCTTAATCATTGCTTTATTTATAGGTAATCAGTAATCATGTTCTAGCTAAAATTCAAAATGCTACATCATTGTTTCAGGAGATGATCGGAGTTTTGAAACTGAAACCATAAGGTAAACGTCCGAGTACTCGACGCTGTAGCCGGTTGTACTATAATATAGTATATGGCATGGGCACTTTATGTCAAAGCAATTCGAACAAAGAGGATTTTTCTTCGAATTCTTTCGAATTTATATTATATACTAGTACCTACAGCGTCGAGCACTCGGACGTTTACCTTATGTGTTGTGATATAAATCGGAGAAATCCTGCGAAAATGATATTGTTTTCATAGTGTTAAAATGTATCCGGGGTCTCGAGTGACCTACATAAAATTTCGTCCATCAACGATGCATATCGTCGCGTTTTATGTGCCAAAACCAAGAGTATGTTCAGCATTTGACGTAAAACAAATAGTTTTATGTGCAAGACATATAAATGGTCACATTTTACGTAGATGATGGTATAGCATGTTAGCTCATGACGGTAACATTTTATACGTCCGTTGAGGACATAAAACATGTGCATAAAAGTCGTAATTTTGCTAGTGTGCTAGCCGGGCAGTTACAGCTATTGCAACATTTGCAAGTTGCAAGGAAGCCCGTCGGTCCGTTAGTAGGCACGTATAGCGTGACGTCAGAGCGGCCGGCGCGGCCAATGGCGGGCGAGGCGGTGCCAGCGCGCGCGCAACGCCCACCGCACGATCGGAGGAAAACGAGGAAAACTGCCAATAATTTATAGCGCTGCGTAAATAAACATTTTGTAGTGTAGCTGCATGTATTGTGATGTACCTAGTATGCATTATCTACTTATACTTACCTAAGTTAAGTCTTAAGTATGTATCTTTAAATGTAGCACTTTCGCTTGTCTTGTTTGAGACAAATACAAAAATTAAATGGAATGCGATGGTTTTATTAATTCTCGGGAAGGGGAGTAAGCAGGTAGGTAGCTGTTATTTATATTTAAAAATACGATACTTAATAAATTAAAATTAAACATAGGTAGGTAGGTACCTACTTAAGGTATTTACCTAAAAAATGCAACAATAAACATGACACCATAATGAATGATTAGTCATTAAACTTAAGAAAACATCTGAGAAAATGGTTTCGATTTTCTGTAGATACATGCTCACCAGAGGTAGCTCTCCTCCTACCTACTCTATGTACAGTCAGCATCGTGTGTAGGATTCAGAATTGCCAAACGACGCTTAAGAATCAATACCGTCTAAGTAACAAAAATATAATTTTACAGGAAGCGTGGCATGCTATTCGTTATTTTTTTCTGCACCTAACTAAAAGGTAAAAAACGTCAAAAATGTTAGTTAGACAGTATTGATTCTTAAGCGTCGCAAATACCTATATCGTTACACACCTCAGGTACAGTCGCCATCACATACATACGTCGGAGCAAAGAAGCAGCTCACAAACATCGGAACACATCTTTATTTTCAAGGCATTAGGGTGCATGTGCATATATTTTTGAACACCTATAGTGTACCTATGTATGTGATATGTGATGGCGACTGTACCTACAGTCAGCTTTGTATAGTTAGTACCAGCCAAAGTAGCCAAATATGTCATAATTATGCCTAGATATTTTTCTAGCACGAACGACTTATTGTAAGTGATTGACAAAATAAAGACATCGACAGTCCTGTTATCGATAAGTACCACTTCAACGTGATAGAGGTAATACAAAGACAAATATATTTAGGGTAATAGGGTGTGTTAGAAAATATATAATAATAACAAAACTATCAATATATTTATATTTTACATATTTCAGAAAACAATTTGGAATACTTTCGTAACTTTCTTTCTTCGTGTCACTGAATTAATTATCCCATAAGTTACTCATTTATTTATTACGGCGCGGCGTCTAGGTAGGTAGCCGATATAAGTCTGTTGTTGTAATGTAGTCTTGTCGTTGAAGTAGTATGTACTTATCGATAACAGGATTGTCGATATTTTTATTGTCGCAAGCACTAAACAAATGTTGTTCCTGCTAGAAAAATATCTAGGTACAGTCATAATCATAATTCACCCTTATCTACTCTTACAGTAATAAAGACGTGTAAGTACCGAAATATTTGGCTAATTTGGCTGCTACTAACTATATGATGCTGACTGTAGGTATACCTATAGGTACCTCTAAAGCTAGACTAATATGCATTATTCCTAAAAGCAATTGGTCCCAGAATTGTATTGTATTTTATTGACATATTCTTACGTTAATATTTTCCAAACCAACTTTAAAATTCCCAAAAGCCGATAACGAATCAACAAAAAAAAACATTGGAAAAATCATATCAGAGCCATGCGCGCGCGCCCCTATTCTGTCGAGCTTTATAGTTATGCGTTGAGCATAAGGAACTCTTTATAGTCCGTGCGCGCGAGTGGATCGCACGCATCTCGCGCTTCTATTCGAACCCTTCAGTGTTGTCAAATACCTAGTACAAATAAACATTTAAAAAAGTGCATACAATGAGTTGGGTTCCGGAACACGGACGATCGTGCGATAAACTGGAAATCAACGAAGCGGTGGGAAAGCTGCTTCAGACCTTCAACTATGACCCGATACTGCCACAGCCTTCCAAGTAAGTGGTGTTTTTTTTGGTTTTTTTTTACGACGTGATAAGTCGTAGCGCCTCTACGAATTGCGAAACGTATTTCAGTAGCAGGTAACTTTTATGCAAATTTCAGTAGATTACATTTTTCAAATAGGAATTTGAAATGTGGGTTAACCTAATATTGATCTACAATTAAACTTACTGAATTTTTGTCGCGTTACCTGATCTAGGTAAGTTTTCTATAAATGAGATTCACATTTGATCTCGATCTGAAATGGCAATAGGTAGATAGGTACATAGTCACCTACAATCGTTTCAATATTGTACCTAACGGTGGAAAGGAACCATTCGTGAGTGAGTCGACTTTCTTTTAGTGTTTTTCTATTGTATATATAATATATAAAACCGGCCAAGTGTGAGACGGACTCGCGCACGAAGGGTTCTGTACCATTATCTATAAAAACGGCAAAAAAATCACGTTTATTGTATGGGAGCCTCCTGTAGTCAAGTTGATAGTGACCCTGCCTACGAAGGTCCCGGGTCCCTACGAGCACAAATATTTTTTTCCTGAGTCATGGATGTTTTCTATGTATTTAAGTATTTATTTATCTATATAAGTATGTTTATCGTCGTCTAGTACCCATAGTACAAGCTGTGCTTAGTTTGGGACTTAGCCTATTTGTAAAAAAAAAAGAAAAAAATATATAAAAAATTATTTGTTTATTCTGTTTTTTAGTATTTGTTGTTATATTTAGCGGCAACAGAAATACATCATCTGTGAAAATTTCAAGTCTAGCTATCACGGTTGTTGAGATACAACCTGGTGACAGACGGACGGACAGCGGAGTCTTAGTGATAGGGTCCCGTTTTACTCTTTGAGTACGGAACCCTAACTAGCTTCTGCCCGCGACTCTGTCCGCGTGGAACTCGGTTTATATCGTAGCTCCATACAAACTTTCACCTCCCATTTCATCCCTTTGGGGGATGATTTCCGGGATAGAAACTATCCTATGTCCTTCCCCGGAACTCAAACTGCCTCTATACCAAATTTCATCTAAATCGGTTCCGCGGTTAAAGCGTGAAGAGGTAAAACAGACAGACTCGACAGATCGCATTTATAATCTCAAGTTTGGATAATAAATAAAAAGACTGAGAAAATTGAGAAACTTGAAAATGATGCTATGAATATGATTAGGTATTGGATAAGAAGACTGATTGGTGTAAAATCTTATATATAAAGAATGCTTTAAGTTAAGGTATTATTTGGTGAGCCGCGTCCTTGTTCCATGTAAGCAACTACTTAGGTACAATAATTTTGCCTATTGCACAATAAAGATAGGCATAAAAAAAAATACTTAGGCGTAATATATTTTTCATGACCCTGGACACCTCTTGATTTGCGAGCCGGGAAACCCTGGACAACGTTCTTCTTTCTTCTTCGATATTTTTCTTGTTTCTTAAAAATTTTGGATTTTCGTTCTTAATGTTCTTCCAAATTAATACTTATTTTTAAAACATGTTTCTTGTTGATTTTTCTTCATTCTTCGAGGTCTCTTCATTTTAATTACTTTATTACCTACTTAATTTTTTCATTAATTTTTCGTTTTTTCTTCACGAAATTCTTTATTTTTCTTGATCTTCAGAGGTTCGCCGTGAAGTAGAAATTCGTCGTCGGTTCAGTTAGGCTAAGGTCGCCATGAACTAAACGTACCTACAGTTTGTGGGGAGGAGTGTGGCACGTGGCCAATGTCTAATAGAATCCTTTAATGAATGTAATACCTATCTATTTATAAGTACCTACACGTTAGGTTGCGCTGATACAAGTAAGTAATGTGCGTTTATGTAGCACTAAACTATTGTGTTACTGCTAAACACTAAATGTGGCCAACTGCCATACTTCACATTCCCCGAAAGTTCCCTTCAACCACGTAATTAGGTACAGTCAGCATCAGAAGTAGCTAAGCAAATCCATGTGTAGATCATTTTGAGCACTAGAAACGCTTAGCAACTTCTGCTGCTGACAGTACCTATAAAATACCACATCTAGGAATTAGGTATCTCCTAGGTAACTTACATATAATCCAATGGATTCGTTTGTCCATATACGAAGTTAGAAAAACATTTTTTTATTTGATTGTATACATTTTTATTATTCTTTGATTTTTCCATATCGAGGTTTTTCAAATTGTATTGTTCGGATTCAACCAATAGGTAATTTCAAGTCGTCAATTTTCCATTTGTGCTGAATGACAGTACCTACCTAAATTAATAGGTAATTTAAATTCAGTAGGTACCTGTATGAAAAAAATATTAAAAATAATTTATTGGTCACAAACATTGTTTATACAATTAGGAAAGGGACTAGAGTTCGGAAATTCGGATGCTTTTATACCTAGACTTCGGCCTCAGAACCTACACCGCGTTGTTGTTGAGTAACTACTAACTAGCAATGGAGGCGGACTCAATTTAATTTTACAAATTATTTTACCGGGATTTCCCGGAATACCGAAAATAAGAATAACATAAACACATACGTATTAAAGTACCTGTTTAAATAAACTTTTGTAGGTAGGTATGTTGACAAAAATCGCTGAACAGATTCATAACATAAAATTTTTAAAAGGACCCTATAGGAGGAGAAGATGGCGGATTACCTTTTCGTGATGCTTTAACCCTTTACCAGGCCCCTGAGAACTAGCATGTCTTCATACGTACTTTATATACTGTTACAACCGTATTGAACGCCTTGTAAATAATGTATTTACGAAAGTCGGAGATGTTCCTTTAAACCAGAAATAAAAATGTGGGTTACGGTTATCCCATCGCCTGTCTAAGCAATTAACTGTCATACTCAATTTTGTCTTATTATATTCTTGATCAGGCGAAAGGATATATTCCTCCCACATGTTATTTATCGGTTATCAATACTTATCATAGTCAAGGTTTAACTCCAAATCTACTACGAAACATGAATTCGCTCTAGGTTGAACACAAAAACAGTTTTATTACTTACGTGAGTTTTTATGACATGACAAGACAATTTACCGAGCCATGGGAAGAATAGCTCCCGCACAGTTAAACTCTAATAAGGCCACGGGATAATGTCAACCCACATCCTAATTCTGGTCATACACAATTACTTATGCATGAATATTTAGCAATGTTTACGATTACATTACCTTTCAACACTCAAAATCTACAAAATACTACTTCTGTTTTTCTTAATCAAAATGTACTACTGTTTCATAGAAATTAAGGAAAGTGTTCGAATTTCTCCGTATAAAATTTACTGAAATTAGCGTTCAAGTGAATTTAAACGGCTGCCAAAGATATATTACGCGATTTAGAAGCGTGTTGTGAATGAAGATCATAAAATATTATTTTCAGGGATTGACAAAATTTTTTGTAGGAGGTTTGGAGTTAAAACCTGACTACGGTAACCGATATAAGATGTGGGAGGAATGTATCCCTTCGCCTGGTAAAGGGTTAAAGTTGTTGCACATGTAACCGCTCGGTACCGCCTCAACTCAAGCCGTTCAGTATTCTTTGTAAGAAATTCCATACTGTAACGCACACATATTAGGTATCGACACCGGAACAGCATCGCCTCGCCTATGATATGATGAGGTGAGGCGGCGCCGGACCGGTGTCTAGCGGTTACGTGTGCGACGCGACAACCTTTATACAATCCCGGGGTCCCGGAACTTAAATAATTAAAATATTATTTTTAAGAAGCCGACTCCATACTTGCTTAGTTTTTCCGGGATTTTGCTAGTTGTAGGTATAAAATCATCCGAATTTCCGAAACCTGGTTGGGACATACTTAATATAGCAATACTCGTGACAGGACATCCCGCTCTTCCAGCATCAAGTTTAGAGGTATAACCAATAGTATACATACTTAGTTAACAAGAGTGGTAGATAAGTTAATGAACCGCAACGCGTGGCGCAAATTTCTTGTTCGGCGTGTCATCTCTAAGTACGTTAGTACATTATACCTCAATGTATAGAATATATACTTCCACACCGCAGTAAACCATATATTTGGGAGCATTGGAAACAAGTATACGGCATGCCTGGTCACAGAATAAGTAATAGTCATAAGCAGACGCTGTAGCCATTGGTAGCTTGGAGTCACAAGCGCGTTGCCGACCCTTAATTGATGGTTCGCTATGTTGACAGCTAGAATCAAATATAGGCCCTCCTCGTGGATCGTAGGCTTCGAGCAACACGGATAGGATTTCCCCTCTGTCAGTACAAGCCCAAGTGGGCATTGGGTCGTACACAAAAATGTGATGAAGGTGTGCAAGTTTTTTCGGTGTATTGTGTAATTTTTGATGTATTAGTGTCATCATTACAGCAAATCATCCCCCCCCCCCCCCCTCTTCCCCCGGCCCCGCAAGAAATGACATAATTATTTGACTGTAATATTCATCGCTAAGGCGACTCCCTTCCGCTAGGAAGGCCGTGTTGCTCGAAGATCGTAGGTCGCCCTCAGGAGCTCTGGCGACCTTAATACTTACTGTACCTACCACCAGGATCACAACACATACCTATATAGAAAACAGTGAAATAGACATTTTCTCAAAAAAGGCGCGCAAAGTGAACATAATTCGCTACATATTGGAAGGTAAAGTGCCAGATCAAAACAAAATTAAAACCGGCCAAGTGCGAGTCGGACTCGCGCACGAAGGGTTCCGTACCATTATCTATAAAAACGGCAAAAAAATCACGTTTGTTATGGGAGCCCCCCTTAAAAAAATATTTTATTTTGTTTTTAGTATTTGTTGTTATAGCGGCAACAGAAATATTTACATAATCTGTGAAAATTTCAACTCTCTAGCTATCACGGTTCTTGAGATACAGCCTGGTGACAGACAGACGGACGGACGGACGGACGGACAGCGAAGTCTTAGTAATAGGGTCCCGTTTTACTCTTTGAGTACGGAACCCTAAAAATAAAAAACATTGCAGGCCGCCTGGAATGTTACATATAAATTCCTTTATTTGTCGAGTACCAAACTTTTAGAAAAGTAGAAACTGGCATATAAAAGACGGCACAGGTCGTATTCAGCCAAATCAACTCGTTATTTTTTGTTGCAAAAGCGACATTTTAAAACTCAAATAGTTTGCGTTTTTCGGTGGAAAAATACACTTGCGATTCTGTTTAAAAAATATTATTATGACGTTTAATTTTATGTAATTTGCGGTATCCTCAATTTGTATTTAATAATAAAGTTTGATTTCAATTTAGTCTTTTTTAATCCTCCATTTTTGAGAAAAGCACTATATTAGCCTCAGCCGGAATGGCGATTGCAGGCTTCGTATTATATTTAAACAAATACTCAGCCTGCAATTGCTTCCTTCCCGGCCACGGCAATAATGTACTATTCGATCCCCCAAGCAAAGCACAAGTAGGTATTAACACTGAATAGAGACAATAACCACAGGTCACATGCGTAACCTAGCGTGTAGAGATGCTGGAAACTCTCCTTGCGAAGACGTGGAGATACCTACCGATTTGGAGCTTTTTTAAGGTTCCGTAGCCAAATGGCAAAAAACGGAACCTTTATAGATTCGTCATGTCTGTCTGTCTGTCTGTCCGTCCGTATGTCACAGCCACTTTTTTCCGAAACTATTAGAGCTATACTATTGAAACTTGGTAAGTAGATGTATTCTGTGAACCGCATTAAGATTTTCACACAAAAATCGAAAAAAAAACATTTAGTTTTAGGGGTCCCAATACTTAGAACTGAAACTCAAAAAAACATTTTTTATCAAACCCAAACGTATACGGTATCTATGGATAGGTCTTCAAAAATTATATTGAGGTTTCTAATATCATTTTTTTTCTAAACTTAATAGTTTGCGCGAGAGACGCTTCCAAAGTGGTAAAATGTGTGGCCCCCTGTAACTTCTAAAATAAGAGAATGATAATACTAAAAAAAATATATGATGTACATTACCATGCAAACTTCCACCGAAAATTGGTTTGAACGAGATCTAGTAAGTAGTTTTTTTTTAATACGTCATAAATCGTAAACCGCAATTTATTTCACGGAACCCTTCATGTGCGAGTCCGACTCGCACTTGGCCGCTTTTTTTTCTATTTTCGTGAAGTTTTTCTCGGGACCTGAGTAGATGAACTCAGATAATAGTAACTAATTCGTTAACTAATAATCATTTACTGGAGTGGGTATACCAAGAAACCTAGTAGCAAATCGTAATATATACTTAATATAACTAGGATGTCCCAAAGAGTTAAAACGAACGATTTGAGGTACTTATAAAAAAAACACATTTTTTCATGTTTCTATTTTGTTATTAAATAATAAAGTACACCCGTATAGGATGGATTAGCACATGGGGCCAATTACCTCCATCGCTTTTCTGTGACAGACGCATTCTGTTCATACTATTATGTTTGTGGAATTTCATAGCCGCGTTGATTGTCCTTCACGGTGGTGTTTAACCTCACTGGATTTTTGTATGTATCTGAAGTCACAGATATGCCAACAAGCCCAATGCATGCACAACTGCGCTTGCATTGAAATTGAAGAGGAAATTATGCGCTTTTTAACGAGACTCAGATACCTGCTGGCACCTTGTTCCTATGCCAAATGGTCATAGAAAAATTGTCGAAAAGAGGGCGTACGTCGCACATACATAAGTCATGGAGCCTATTTTCCCGATGTGCTAATATAACCGTAACTAAATCTGGGAAAAGCTGTATTTCTTTATACATACCTAGGTACCTTATTCAAATCTTGCGTGAGTTTTGGTACACCCTAGTATATAATTATATATATACATACTTACTACAAAGTACCAACTTTAAAATTAATGATTACATATCTATAAAAACGGAATGTTTAAAACGCCGAACCCTAACATCGGCATCGAGATTAAGGCATGCCGAAACATGATATTCTCAATGAGGTTTTAATTTCGTAAGCTTGTGCAGGGGCCGATAGCGGAAACGGTGTTCTCGAGTGCTTCCACATAGTTAAGGACAAACATATACGAACTAGCGCACGCCTGAAAGAGACCGCTGCATTTCCCTTAAGTGGTGTTAATAATTCAAATTTATTTATGGGCGGGTTTTACAGAACTACAATTAAGATAAACAAATGAACTGCTAGCGGCACATGAAAGAGATGTCCACTTGGTTATTATGTTTGGGTGATAAGGAGGGCATAATAACACAATCGATTCGCTTAATTTATTATCATGCGTACCTACATAGAATTAATTTATTAATGCCCTATGTAATGAGGTCACATCGATGATACCGAGAATGCGTAAATAAATTACAAACTGCATTATCTTGTGTAATTATATGCCACTGAAAAAGTTCAAGTGTTAAGTATAACTTTATGCCGCAATATAGGTAGGTGTATCTCGATAAAAAAGTTAGACATCAGACATAGCATGGAAATGGGAGTGATTATAATGTGAAATGTAGGTGTGTACCTACCTACACACTTATGTAGTCGGATTCCCTACCGAAACCGTGCAGCTTAGAAGGTAATATAAGAGCGCAGAGCAACGAATTCATGTGGTGATGACTCTCGTCACGAAAGACGAAGAAGAAGAAGAAGGAGGATTAAGAAGAAGGAGAAGAAGAAGAAATAATTAGGATGAAGAAGATATAATTTTGGTCGCTTAATTATAATGGGTTGATATAATGTGACCCAAACCTAATTGAAACCTATCATTTGGAAATTTTACTAACTATATGGAAAAGGAGGTACTGTCAGCCTCACAAGGGGCTTAACACCTTTGTACCGTGTCACATTAAACAACATGTTAAACTGCCATATGAAGTTGTCAAACGAGTGAAAACGACAAGGTACTCAGGTGTTCAGCAATTTATGAGACCGACTGTACCAAGAGTAGGTAACCTGCCTACCTCTAGAATTGTAGAGACGTAGGTATAACAGTGATATCGATTACAAAATTGGTATGTGCCCATAACTGAGCTATAACCACGAACTTCGAATCTCGAACTTTGTATATCTCCGTCTCTATCGCACTTATGGTTTATGGTACTCGAGCGACCGAAACGGAGATATACGAAGTTCGAGATTCGAAGTTCGTGGTAGCGCCGCTGGAATGCTCGGTGCACATGGAAACGTTCCTAATCGGGCATTTGCCAATGCAAATTCGACGAGTCTTAGAATCGTTTTGCTATTCGATAATACGTGACCACATAGAGTAGACCAGGTACCTCATCGAAATGTAATGATTCCGTAATTAGCCATCAGAAGATACGAAGCCCGGGGTCAGGCGGCTTCATGGAAACTTGACCTCGCTCTAATTGAATATCCATAATGTATCTCTTTATCTTCTGCCTACATGTTCTATCTGTCGGCGCTTCATGTCGCTGTTAGAGTTATTACTATTTCAAGTGATGTCGCTTTGACATGTGTCAAAATAAACCATGTTCCATTAACCTCATCTGACCTAATAAATACTTTATACTTAATGCCTATGTCACGCTCAATATCTGTTGGCCGTGCCGAAAACACACTTTGCTTCAAGCTGCAAGCAAATGTATAGGTTTAGGTACTTATCATAAGTGCTTTTTTTAGGGTTCCGTACTCAAACAGTAAAACGGGACCCTATTACTAAGACTCCGCTGCCCGTCCGTCCGTCTGTCTGTCACCAGGCTGTATCTCACTGATACCGTAATAATTCCAGCTGAAATTTTCATTTCAATGATATATTTCTGATGCCGCTATAACAACAAATAACAACACAGAATAAAATAGTTTTTTATAGAAATTGGTACGGAACCCTTCGTGCGCGAGTCCGACTCGCACTTGGCTGGTTTTTTTAATACAACATACTCGTAATGTTTTGTGAATTTTCTAATAACATAAAATAAATCCATTTTAAAAAGTCTGCATCGTGATTATTTGTTGCTTGAGGTCCGTGCACGTTTTTTGCATACATAAGTACGTAGACACAGCTGATAAGCCCAATAACGGCTGTTGATAAAAGCACAAAAAGAGTCAAATAAAAGTGAATTCCCTGATAGCTTATCACTTGCGAAGAATTTGCGCTACTTCAAAATATTTAAGTAAGAGTACCAAAAATTCTACATCTTGGCTAAAAATAAATAAATATTTGCGGACAATCTTACAGAAATCAACCTAGTCCCAAACTAAGCAAAGCTTGTACAATGGGTACTAGACGACGATATAGATACTTATATAGAGAAATAAATACCTACTTAAATACATAGAAAACATCCATGACTCAGGAATAAATATTCGTGCTCATCACACAAATAAATGCCCTTACCGGGATTCGAACCCAGGACCTCTTGCTTCGTAGGCAAAAAGTACAGCTTTGTTGGGCACATCCCGGTAGCCGCATAGACTCTCGCGGCGAATGAATTTATGATAAGCGACGGGTCTATACTTTTTAGCCAAGATATAGATTATTTAGAGCGTGGCTGGTAGTGGTAGAGTTGCGCCGTCTGAACTAGGAAGCTTGGCGCTACTTATGATCTGATATCTTTTTAACGCTGAAAGCTATATAAGCTAGGGAGTCTTGGCAATCACTTTGCATGTTAATGTTTTTGGTGGGATCTCATTCCTTTTTGTAAGGTAATTTTAAAGAAGTGTAAGAAAAAACCGATACAAACTTCCATCCCCTAAATTAAATGGTGGGGGGTGATTTACTAAAAATCCTGCAATCCGTATTTTATTATTTATAACAAGGAGTGCCTATATCAATTTTCAGCCCCCTAGAATCAAAATTTGCGGAAGTCGTATACAAAATTCCATCCCCTAGTTTATGGATCCCGTTCAAAATAGTACATTGTTTAACAAGGGGCGTATGAGAAATATTGCAAACGAGAGTCTATCAGGAGCCCGACGCCGTAAGGCGGAGGGCTTTTGATGACTCGAGTTTGCAATATTCTTACGCCCGTGTTATACACAATGTTTTTCATCACATTTGCGAGGAAATAAATAACCAAAAAAGACAGAAAACCTATGTTTAATACAAGCGCATCAATCAAATGTTGACGAGATTGACAACTTCACTTCCAGATCAGTGCGAGTGGAGGGCGTAGCTTCAATATTTCAACCAATCACAGAGCCTGCTTGATTATATTTTCAACAAATCACAGAGCAGAATTCTTGTCGCTAGCGGCCGTCCAGATTTGCTTAACCAATCAGATCACACAAGCTCATAACTCCCAATGTGTCATTATTTCCCGCGGGGACAATTTAGGCCATTGTCCTTCTGTATACAGGCAAGGAATAACACCATTTATGAGCAAGTGTGATGAAAAATAACTTATTATTACAAACAACATCAAAGCTAGCGTTACAACAAAAAGGACCTTATCACATGTTAATAAAGATCTATAATAAGCTACCTCATCATATGAAGAATGAGCCTAATAACAATAAATTTATTAATACTTTAAAAAAATATTTAGTGGCAAATGCTTATTACACAGTAAATGAATATTTAAATCGGAATAATAATGACTAGTATTAAGAAATCGCAACTGAAATAATTGTCTATAGTTTAAATTTTGAACTACTTAGTGTATTGCAGTGCGCTTACAGGGTTGTGTTGAGACATACCAATATGTAGCTATAAGATCTTTTGTACACACAAGGCAATGATTAAATGAATTATGGGGCTGGGGGGTAAAAGTTCCAATTTTCCGTTTTTTTTGTTGATTGTGTACTAATACTAGCTTACGTACATACAGCTTTCTAGGACTTCAGGAAGTACCCTAGAGGTTTTGATGATCAACGTGAGTGAGTCAGTAAAATCGGCGTTTTTTAGCTAGGTATCAATAAAATCTAAAGTACAAGAGCAATGCAATTGAAACTTTAATATGTTTAATAAGTCCACCATTGACCAAAAAAACGACGTAGCGCTTCGAGAAAAGGTAGGTAGTGCTCTGCCCTTGCGCTTCGCTTGGCTCATCTTGGCGGGGGCACTACCGTGCCCCCAGATATGTACAGGACTCTATTGTCAATGTCGTAAAGGCGTGTACAGATATTTATGTCCGTTTTTAATGTACTTATGTTAATAGCCCTGAGGCTCGAGTATAAGTTGTATCGATACATATACGTTTTCGAACGCGTTTGCGTTTAGTTCCAATTTGTATGGCAACGCGTAGTTCCTAATAGTTACCACCAGAGGCGCTGTTCGCGTTGCCATACAAATTGAAAGTAAACGCAAACGTGTTCGAAAACGTATTGTATCGATAAAACTTATACTAGAGCCTCTGACTGTACGGACAGACTCGAAAGTATTTCGACATTTTGATGAATTCTCGATTCTCTTCTTCTCAGTCGTGTTACTCTTGTCAGAGTGGTCGTGGTTGTGGGTTGTCTTCTTCCTTAATGGTTGCAGCTTTTGTGAGATTCCTCCATCCTTACACGTAACAATTCGGCGACTTTGAATAATGGTATCTAAATAATAAAGTAAAAGTACTAACATTACATAAAAGCCAAGACAAACTGAGTGTCTATTCGACGTGGTCGCATGACAGTATTTAGGTATAATGGTGACGCTGTTACACTTCATATCGTATGATTTTACAAGCTTTATATTAACTTGCGCTGTTTGTATGTATGTAAATATGTGAGTTGTCCGTCAAAATTTGCAATCCATTTTTCAGTCACTTCCCGTTATCCAATTGAGCTGAAATTTTGCAAGCATATGTATATCGCATGACAAAGCAATATTATGATGACTAAGAGCTGATCTGATGCAGGAGCTGGAAGGTGGCCATAGGAACTCCGCAATAAAACGACACCACCCCATTGAGTTTAGGCTCGTTAGAATCGTATCAATGAGTATTTGATGAAGGTATGCGGAAAAGTACAGTCGGCAATAAAAGTTTGTACCAAAAATGAAATTTTTGACAGAAACTTATTAAGATACTAGCTGTTGCCCGCGACTTCGTCCGCGTATAACTTATACTTAGAAAATATAATGCAAACAAACTTCTACCATCTTAAGGGATGATTTCCGAGGCAAAAACTATTCTTTATCCTTTGAAGGGTCTCAAATTATCTCTATACCAAATTTCATCTAGGTACATGGATTTTATCCAAACTTTCACCCCCTATTTCATACCCTTAGGGAATGATTTTCGGGATAAAAACTATCTAATGTCATTCTTCGGGACTCAAACGACCTTTATACCAAATTTCATTTAAACGGGATTCATCCAAATTTTCACTCCCCATTTCACCCCCTTAGGGAGTGATTTCCGGAATTACAACTATCCTATGTCCTTTCCCAGGACTCAAGCTATCTCTATACCAAATTGTATTAAAATGGGTTCCATCCGAATTTTCACCCCTAATTTCACCCCCTTAGGGGATGATTTCTGGGGTAAAAACTATCCCATGTCCTTTCCCAGGACCTAACCTATATCTACACCAAATTTCATCAAAATAGATTACATTCAAATGTTCACTCCCCCCTTCCCCCCTTTTCACCCCCTTAGAGGATGCTTTCCGGGATAAAACCTATTATATGTCCTTCCCCGGGACTCAAACTATTTATATACCAAATTTCATCTAAATCGGTGAGCGGTTTAAGTAGCTCCATACAAATTTCCACCCCCCAATTTCAGCCTCTCAGATATAAAAACTACCCTTTGTCCTTCCCCGGGGCTCATTTCATCTAAATCGGTTCAGCGGTTTAGGCGTGAAGAGGTAACAGACAGAGACACTTTCGCATTTATAATATTGGTATGGAATGGAAGTATGGATTATTAGTATGGATAGTATGGATTATTTCTGCTTGTCTTCCAAATAGAGGTGTAGCTGTAGACTCACTTCAAAAGAAAGAAGAAACGAAAAACTCATTCAAATATCTCAAAAAATTACGAAGCTACAACCGTTTTAATGTCGCTTGTTAGAGTGAGAAAACGATCAGGGACCGTGACGTCACGATCCTCGAGCGTCATAGTAAAAAACAATCGTTTCATTATAAAGGTGCGTTTTGCGGAAAAGAGACGCAACAAACCCCCTCTTAAAACTTTATACACTTATAACTTAGTGATTACCTATATAGCCTCTTGCGTTGTTTTTTTTTCGAGATAATACAACATTATGATTATTTTGTTTAGTGTCTACATCCCTATTTTCGATAAGATAAGATAAAATAAGATTTCTTTAGTGTCAGAACTGTGTACATTTAGTTGTTTTGGGTAAAATAAAGTCCAACAGCTTGCCCATTTCGGACGTACAATATTAAACTTAAAGCTAGTCAAATATACTAAAACAATAACAACAATAGTATTTCCAAATAACATTAAACACATAAAATATTAATTTAGATCTATCCGACATCCGTATTTTCTTTTAAACCACGAACTTCGGAATTCGAAAATATTCGGGTATCTCTATCTCTATCGCACTAACAAATGACAGGAATGCAGAGGGCCTACCGCGAAAGGCATTCGAAGTTTCCCCTCTCTGTCATACTTACAAGTTCGTACATAAGTGCGACAGAGAGGGAAAACTTCGAATGCCGTTCGCGGTAGGCCCTCAGATATACGAACTTCGAGTTTCGGTTTTCGGTGGTTTGGCTGAATACGCAAAGAGCGCGCGCGCGTGCCATTAAAAAAAACCAAGTTTATATTGTTCGAATTTGTTGTAACATTTGTACAAATTACGCCTTAATTCGAAATTTGCGCATATAAGTTCGCATATCAAAATCGATTAATTTTATATTTGCTTTTGGTACCTATGTCGTCAATGTATATCGTAGACGGGATTAAAATTATTAATAGGCGAAAGAAAGGCAAAGCAATTCCGCCATTTTGTCCGTAGTATTTCTTATTACTGTGATTTTGACGTTTCTTTTATCTGACAGATGTGGCGGCGATATACTTTAAGAATAATAAATGAAAAATTAAATGAAGTCGTATATTACGGAAAATAAAATAATTGTCGCAGTCGGATAAAAACTATCCTAAGTTGCAGCTGGAATAATTATGTACCTATATAAAATGTTTCATATTTTTCCGTCCATGGGATGCTGAGAACATTCGTACCACAGAAAGCTTAGTTTCAAACTGGCTGATTCTTTTTTTAATTTAGAGATTTATTATAAGTGGAGATAAATAGATAGAAGATAATGAAACTCCCATTCAAATATCTCAAAAAATTATGAAGCTACATCCGTTTTAATGTCGCTTGTTAGAGTGAGAAAACGATGAGGGACTGTGACGTCAATATACTCGAGCGTCATAGTAAAAAACAATCGTTTCATATGAAGGTGCGTTTTGCGGAAAAGGGACAGAACATACCCCCTCTTAAAACTTTGGACTCTTATAACTTAATCATTACCTATATAACCTCTTGCTTTGTTTTTTTCTCCATTTGACTATATTTATTTTAAATTCTTTTTCGAGAAAATACATTATGATTATTTACCATATTTTCGATTCCTGAGCTATAACCACGAACTTCGGAATTCGAAAATATTCGGGTATCTCTATCTCTATTACGCACTAACCATACTCGAGTGACAGGAATGCAAATATATGAACATTGAGTATCGGTTTTCGTGGTAGCGCCGCAGGTACTTTGGCTGAATGCGCCGAGCGCGTGCCATTGTCATTCAAAAAAAACAAATTCGTGTTAATTATATTGTTCAAATTTGTTGATTTCATTTATTGAAATTACGACATAAAACGACATTTGCGCATATAAGTTCTCATATCAGAATCGAATATTTTTTTATGGTTTATATTTTAGCATTTGTCTCGTAAAGGTCTATCGTAGACGGGATTTAAATTATTAATAAGTGAAAGGCAAAGCAATTCCGCCATTTTGACGGTTCTTATAGCTGACAGTTGGAGCAGCGTTTGATTTCAATAAAAATAAATGAAAAATTAAATGAAGTCGTATATTTCGGAAAATTAATTAACTGTCGCAGTCGGATAAAAACTATCCTAAGTTGCAGCTAGAATAATAATGTACCTATATAAAATGTTTCATATTTTTCCGTTCATGGGATGCTGAGAACATTCGAACCGCGCAAAGCTTAGTTTCAAACTGGCTGATTCTTTTTTTAATTTAGAGATTTATTATAAGTGGAGATATTATACACTTTGCATAGTTAGGTAGATAATAATCATATAAACTGCCGGTGGCATCACATTTTTTACACATTGTGCTCGCTATGTCATCTCCACTTATAATAAATTTCTGAATAAAAAAAAATCAGCCAGTTTGAAACTAAGCTTTGTGTGGTACGAATGTTCTCAGCATCCCATGAACGGAAAAATATGAAACATTTTATATAGGTACATTATTATTCTAGCTGCAACTTAGGATAGTTTTTATCAGATCTAATCTAATCTAATCTATTTTTATTGAAATCAAATTGAAAGTGGAATTGCTTTGCCTTTCACTTATTAATAATTTAAATCCAGTCTACGATAGACCTTTACGATACACATGCCAAAAGTTAAACCATAAAAAAATATTCGATTGTGATATGAGAATTTATATGCGCAAATGTCGCATTATGGCGTAATTTCAATAAAGGCAATGGCACGCGCTCTTTGCACATTCAGCCTAAGTGCCTGCGGCGCTACCACGAAAACCGAAACTCGAAGTTCATATAACTGCATCCCTGTCACTCGATTATTGTTAGAGCGATAGAGATAGAGATACCCGAATATTTTCGAATTCCGAAGTTCGTGGTTATAGGTCAGGAATCTAAACTACACCCCGTAAGCCGCGTCCGCTACGCCAAGTTTTCGTGGTTTTTAAAGGTCAAACATGTTTTGCCAATCAAAACAAAACCCTATTTGTTTGCCGAATCTGACGGAAAACATGTTAGATGTTTAAAAACATGGAAAACATTGGTGCAGCGGACCCGGCTGTAGGTAGACACTAAATAAAATAATCATAATGTATTTTCTCGAAAAAAGGATAATAGAGAAAAATCAACGCAAGAGGTTATATGTATAGGTAATCACTAAGTTCCAAAGATTTATGTTCTGTCCCTTTTCCACAAAACGCACCTTCATATGAAACGATTGTTTTTTACTATGACGCTCGAGGATCTTGACGTCACAGTCCCCGATCGTTTTCTCACTCTAACAAGAGACATTAAAACGGTTTTGAGATATTTGAATGGCATTTTCGTCGTCTTCTATCTATCTATACCTACATATAATATAAAAAGGGTTGCAAAGTTTGTATGAGCGAAACTTCTTTTTGTGATAGAAGCTTAAAAGTTTGTAGAAAGATTACTTATTACAATACAAATAAAAAAACAGCGTTTTGGAAAATTCCACCCCTAAGGGTATGAAAAAGGGGTACAGGTAAAGGGGATTTTTTTGAGCTAGAATCTCAATACTTAAAAAGATTACATAATAAAATAAAATAAAATACTTTCAGCGTTTTAGAAAATTCCACCCCTTAGGGGTGTATAAGAGGGTGCAACGTTTGTAAATATATTTTATTAGCAAGCGACAAACCTTTGTCGAAAGATTACTTATTACAATACAAATAAAGAAATTTCAGCGTTTTGGAAAATTCCACCCCTAAGCGTGATTAAAACAGGGGAAAATTTGTATGGAGAAAAATTTTTTTTTTGAGCTAGAGACTTGAAATTATGTAGAAAGATTATTTATTAGAATACAAATATAAAGGTAAATTACTTTCAGTGGTTTGAAAATTTCCACCCGCTAAGAGGGGGATAAAGAGGTGCAAAGTTTGTAATTGTATAGGAAAACTTTTTTTTAGGTAGAAACTTAAAACTCTGTAGAAAGATTAAGTACCTACTTATTAAAATACAAAAAAATACCTACTGCCAGCGTTTTGGAAAATTCTACCCCTTAAGGGGTTAAAAAGGGGTGCAAGGTTCGTATGGGAAACACTTTTTTTTAGCTAGAGACTAGATAGTTTGTAGAAAAAATACTTACCTATTACAATAAAAAGCCGAGTGTTTTATTTTTAATTTTTCCCTGAAAAGCGTTCAAAGTTTGTATGGAGAGCAAGAAAATTTTAAAGTATGATATTTGTAACTTCGATTTTAGCCTGTTTAGACTACAAAACTTATTTTAGCATTTTTTTAAACATATCCCCTAAAGGGGATTATAAGGGTGTTCAAAGTTTGTATGGAGAGCAAGATATTTTTAAAGTTAGGGATTTGTAACTTCGGTTTTAGACTGTTTGCTAAAAACTTATTTCAGCGTTTTTTTAATTCATCGCCTAAAAAGGTTAAAAGGGGGTTCGAACTTTGTATAGAGAGCAAGACATTTTTAAAGTAAGAAATTTGTAACTACGGTTTCAGACTGTTTACTATGAGGGTTCAGAGAGGGTTCTTAGTTTGTATAGAGAACAAGAGATTTTGAAAGTAAGAGATTTGTAACTTCGGTGTTAGATTGTTTTCTAAAAGACTAGGTACAAAATTAATTTCAATGTGTTTTTTAAATTCATTCCTTCAACAACCATTTAGACGATAACATGTTATACGCGGACGGAGTCGCGGGCAACAGCTAGTCATTAAATAAAATTAATGTAGATACGTCTGTTTGATCTTAAGGCTGGGCTAAATCCAGTGCAAATTATGTAGAAACGGCTCATCATAATGGATCCTTTTTAAGTCGAGTACCACGTTTAGGCCACGAAGCTTGCTGAGTGGCCTTATTAAGGTACGAGACTTAAAAAGCTAATTATATAACTATTGTATACAATACTTTTTCTACGAGTCAACGGAAATAATAATTTATTAAAGAAACTTGGTATCTATTGAAAATCGCCCTGCTGAAATGAAGCGCAGCAGCTTAGTAATTTTGCGCGTTGATGTCTTCACAGTTATCTTATACAGCTCCTGGATTCATAAGATGACTGCTGGCGGCGGTTATCTTATGAAACCATACCAGCTACGTCACCAGCTGGTAGAGCTCCAGGATTAAAAAGTATGTGATCTTAGTTTCGTGTACGAAATCTTAATTCAAAGATTAAAAGTCGACGAGTAGAAAAATTCAATTTTAGTTCTTTAGATGGTTTTTGTTTTAATTTAATCCGTATATGGCCTAAATTCGTGTAAGGTAGGGCGCGGCGTGTGAAGATTTTTATCGTCTTCCTGCCTACCCGATTTATTTCCGCATGGCGCGATAGCGCTGCGCAAACATTCCCTTTGTGGGGCGCTTATCTTCCCCAGCAGCCCTGGCTCATCAGGGACTGCAGTCTTACCTACCTTGTCGAAGCGTTCAAAAGACATATCATTATCTATTAGGTAATTACTAATTATTGAGTAGGTATACTTTATACTAAAATAAATAGGTTATGCATTTTGTATCTATAAATAGGTATGAGAATTGGGAAGCGAAAAGCTTTGTATGTTTATCACGTAGCATAGGTATATCATCATCATTTCCAGCCTGTAATCGCCCACTGCTCTTATCCCATATAAGATAAGAATGATCGTGCGTTAATCGCCATGTGATTTCAAGCAAAAGCATTTAAAAACGCAAAAACAATTTGTTTTGTTGTTTGAAAGGCACTTTTAATGATCGAAATAAGTAAAAATACTTAGTTCAATATTTTCCTTTGATATCCTAAATAAACGAGGAAACGTAATCGAATTTATATGTTAAAATTGTAATGTTAGGTACCTTACGTGGAATGAGTTATATTTATAAGGTTATGCAAACATATCAATAACATAACGGAATAATACAGTCGATATTGTTCAACCTCGAAATTTCGGTTAGTTTGATGAAATTTGGTACGAATGTTCGTTTCGTTGGGAGCCCTGTTTTCGTCTCCCAAAAGTCCCCGGGTCAGGATCTTGTAGAACGGCCGCTATTGGGAAATCTACTCCATTCGTAAGAAATTGAGGTTTTATTCAATAACTACGTACTCTATGAAAACATGGTCTACAGCAACATTAAAGCTGAATAAATTCTGCACAAGCCTGGAGTACACAACCTTGACGAGAAAATGTGTCTTCGTGGAGAAAAATGCATCCACATGTGAGATTTTCCCTCAATGTCCTTCCTGGGAAGATTCTCCGAATTTGGAGCTAGGGAGAATTTAAAATGCACTTTGATTTACACAATAGGATATGAACTACATTAATAATAACATTTTACCCAACTACGCCTTAACCCAAAAGAATGGTAATGGATTAAATTTATCGTTAAGTAGTGATAGTTTGATACCCCCTCCAGGTCAAGATGCTTGATGAATTCCAAAAAATGAGGTGGTGTTAGATTTCTCTTAATGCTGACAACGTGTTGGCGCACATCGAATTTAAAAATAAACAATATGGCGGGCGTGAGTGGAGACCAAATCTGAAATCACAACTTTGCTTCTAGCAATTAATTTATCGGGCGGATTTCAATAAACATGACATCAGTAGATAGGTCTGTAACACGCTAGTGTTATACACTATACATTTAACATTATTGATGCGGGGCGTATTACTGAAATTTCATAATGTGATGGTCAAAACATATTTTAGGGCAAAAAATGGGGCAAAGTCCAAGTGACAGTAGTCAAGTTCACTACACACACTCACCGAAACCTCTGTTTACATGTCTTAAAATTTCAACATCAGGGACCATATGGGTTAACCGCTATCTTGAAATGTATACTTCACTACTTAACGAGAAATTTAATCCATTACCATTCTTTTGGGTTTAGCCTTAGTCGGGTAAAATGTTATTATTGATGTAGTTCATATCCTATTGTGTAAATCAAAGTGGATTAGAAATTCTCCTGAGCTCCAAATTCGGAGAATCTTCCCTGGAAGGACCTTGAGGGAAAAACTCACATGTGGATGCATTTTTCTCCACGAAGACACGTTTTCTCGTCAAGGTTGTGTACTACAGGCTTGTGTAGAATTTATTCAGCTTTAATGTTGTTGAAGATCATGTTTTCATAGAGTACGTAGTTTTTGAATAAAACCTCAACTTCTTACGAATGGAGTACATTTCCCAAGATAGCGGCCGTTCTACAAGGTACCCGGGGACTTTTGGGAGTCGAAAACTTGGCTTCCAACGAACATTCGTACCAAATTTCATCAAACTCCCCGAAATTTCGAGGTAGAACAATATCGACTGTATTAGAAACAAAGATTCATAATTTAAACGACCGCTTTAGCCGAGTTGGTAGTGAGCTTAGAGGCCCTAGGTTCGAATCCCGGTAAGGACATTTATTTGTGTGATGAGCACGAATATTTGTTCCTAAGTCATGGATGTTTTCTATGTATTTAAGTTTATTTATTGTTTGTTTATCGTCGTCTAGTACCCAGTACCTACAAGCTTTTGCTTAGTTTGGGACTAGGTCAATTTGTGTAAGATTGTCCACAAATATTAAATAGGTATTATTAAATATAATTATTATAATGAAATCGATCATTATTTTTAGCGCGGTATGAATTGGTTTAGATATTTACAATGTCGTATAAGGTTACCTGAAAATGCAACATTGCTATACCAAGTCATCTCCGTAGAAAATGACACAATCAAACGCAATAACAGTAGTGCTGCAGCTAAATTAATTAACAAGTGGAAACATTCCTATAGGTATTATGTTTACTGCGCGATTAGCACCGGCATGCTGTGCGGCTTGGGGCAATACTTGTGCTTCAATAGTACATTACTTACCTAGGGCGGTTAAACAAAGAATGTCTCAGATCGCAGGTATTTGACGCCCGAGCCGAAGGCAAGGGCGATAAATATGCGCTCTGAGGCTTTTTTTTACCGCCCGTGGTGAGTACAAAATTTTACGTCTCTATCTGGCCAGGAAGTGGGGTATTCCGCACGCATAGCGTGCGGTAATTCCTACTTTATGGCCAGATATGACGTAAAAAATATAAGTGTACCTAGGTACATAGTAATAAACATACTTTGAGGTGTTCATAATTTCCAGTAAGTTCGAGTAATACCTATATTTTCTAAGAGCATTGCCTACTGTGTTTCGCTCAGATTTGTTTAAAAACTACTAAAATTTAAAACGTAGTTAGGACCGTTAGGTACCGGTAGACTGGAATAACTTTAGGAAAAAATGGGGCTACTTTGATCATTTAGAATGTAGTATAAAAGCAAAACTATTTGAAATAAAGAAGATTTAATCGAGTATACAGCAAGATAGATAACTAATTATATTCACTGCCACAGTTCACCCACAAGTAAAAACAATGATTTCGGAGAAAAACCTATTTGATCAAAGTCATCTCAAATCAAAGTAACCCCAGTTGACGGTACATATATAATACATATAAAACAGCTAATTTAGGTACATAAGTTTAAATACTCGTATGTTTGTTAATGTTCTTCCTGTTTTTTTCTCACTGCACACACTTTAGCAAGTTCCTGTTTTGCCCTATGGTTGACTGGTAGAGAATGCTTTGTGGCATTAAGTCCGCCCTTTGTACTTTTATTTTTATTTGTGCAATAAAGTTAAATAATTATTTTCCAACGAATTGAGAAGTTCAATAAATAATTATTAGGGACAATTTTACACAAATTGAACTAGCCTCATGGATGGTAAGCTCAATAAGGTGTTATGTTTTTGAACTCGGTTTAATAAACCCAATGGGGATCTTGCATGGGACTTCAATTTCGAATAAATTGCACTCAATGGATGCGGATATACCTACGTAGAAATATCATACAGAAAAAAAAACGATTGTATTAGATTTATCTCACGTTAAAATGACTAATAATGAATAATATTTAAAATATATTTTGTATGTCAAGTATAAACACGCAAATGTTGTGGAGATAATTGCAAATTAATGACTTACTCCATAGTAAACGCGCCGAGAATATATGTTGTGACGTCATAGCATAAGCCAGTTTAATATTGAGCGTTTTCGGGAGGTGCCGGCGCGTGCAGATTTCAAATGCATATAACATCAGAAAAATAAATCATAAGAAAGTCTTAGAGCTACAGTTGTTTTAATGCTGGATTATATTTTTGATTTTCGTAATGAAATAAAAATATGCCCTATTAGGTAAAGTCAAATGAGTCTTGAAAACTTGCACAAGTTCCCACTTCCCACCGTTTCCAAGTTAACCTGTTGTTGACAGCTAATTTTAGTAAAAATTGGGTGGCAACGACCGTTATTTGGGTGTTTTACCCAATCATCATTATCATTTTCAGCCTGTAATCGCTGCCGAGCATAGGCCTCTCTTTGATTATGCCACCCATCTCGATCCAGCTAGTCTTATCCAGGACAAACCCGCGATCTTCTTAATATTGATAACCCACCGAGCTGGTGGACGGCCAATTACCCAATATTTTTATCGAACGAGCAAAGTTCGAAGCTAAGTCTATCATAGCTGTCTGTGGGATTAATCCCAGACCCAGCGGCGTCGCCTCGTGTGCGCAGTGATTGTAGCCTCCCCTGTAAGTGGGGGCGCAAACACTGCCGCGCTCACAGGTGCCGCCCGGAAGCACCCTGTGTGCGCAGCGGCCACTTCGCAGACTATTACTGTAGCGGCGAACTTGGCTTGGCATTATTCCCGTGGTTCTTGCTCAGAAGCGTAAAGAACTGTATCGGCATTCGTTTTTATTGTCTCTATTTATTTATTAATTATTTAGAAAAGGTTCACCAACAGGTGTTACATCGTATCATTAAAGATATATGTTCCTATATCTTTAATGATACAATGTACGGGATGGTTCTTAACTAAATGCACAACGAATTATAGGCAAACACTGCATGCAAAAATTACTTAGATTATACCTACACTACAATGGAGTAGGTACATAAGTTAAATGCTATATAAACTCAAATCTGTATTCCTAAATATATTATCATAAAATTGCATTAGCAACAAGTAAGATTATGTTATAGGTACTAACAATAACGCGACTTACACTCTTCGAGTTATTCACTTGTTACAGAAATATATGTAAATAAAAAATTGTCTTGCGGAATTTAGGTAGTGAATCTGCATATATGTCCACGGGCTCGCTACATATATCTATCAGCCTGTATACACTGAAAAAAATGGTTTGTTGGATTTACCAAATTAGCTAATGTTGGCTGAATTACATGGAAACTAAGATAAATAAAACAAAACCTCGCTATTGGACTTACAAAACTAAAAAGGTTGAAGTCGCTACCAGACTTCTGGTGTAAATCAACAAAGAGTATTTTACATTTTACAAAACAAATCTCAACAATTTGGTTTGGTTGATTATATCATAAAAATATAATAAATATAACAAGGCCTCGCGGTTGAACTTACAAAACTAAAAAGGTTGACGTCAAAATATAGTCCCTACCAGAGTTCATGGTGTATATTAACAAAGAATCTTGTACATTTTACCAAACAAATCTCTACAATTCGGTTTGGTAGATTTTATAATAAAAATATGATAAATATAACAATACATCGCGGTTGAACTTACAAAACTAAAAAAGGTTGAGGCCAAAAAATTGTCCCTACCAAAGTTCATGGTGTATATTAATAAAGAATATTGTAAGTTTTACCAAACAAATCTCTACAAGTCGGTTTGGTAGATTTTATAAATAAAATATGATAAATATAACAAGACGTCGCGGTTGAACTTACAAAACTAAAAAAGGTTGAGGTCAAAATATAGTCACTACCAGAGTTCATTGTGTTAATTAACAAAGAATATTGTACATTTTACCAAACAAATCCCTACAAATCGGTTTGGTAGATTTAATAAATAAAATATGATAAATATAACAAGACGTCGCGGTTGAACTTACAAAACTAAAAAAGGTTGAGGTCAAAATATAGTCACTACCAGAGTTCATTGTGTTAATTAACAAAGAATATTGAACATTTTACCAAACAAATCCCTACAAATCGGTTTGGTAGATTTTATAAATAAAAATATGATAAATATAACAAGACATCGCGGTTGATCCTACAAAACTAAAAACGGTAGAGGCCAAAATATAGTCCGCACCAGAGTTTATGGTGTTAATTAACAAATAATATTGTACATTTTCCAAACAAATCTCTACAATTCGGTTTGGTAGATTTTATAAAAAATATATGATAAATATAACAAGACATCGCGGTTGAACTTACAAAACTAAAATGGTTAAGGTCAAAATATAGTCCCTACCAGAGTTCATGGTGTGAATTAACAAAGGATATTGTACATTTTTACCAAACAAATGTCAAGAATTTGGTTCAGTTGATTTTATGATAAAAATATGATAAATATAACATGGCCCTGTGGTTGAACTTACAAAACTGAAAAGGTTGAGGTCAAAATATAGTCCCTAACAGAGTTCCTGGTGTAAATTAACGAAAAAAATGAACATTTTACCAAACACGTCTCAACAATTTGGTTAGGTACTATCAAAAAACTGGCAAAGTGCAAGTCGGACTCGCGCACGAAGGGTTCCGTACCATTATCTATAAACATATTTATTTTATTCTGTTTTAAGTATTTGTTGTTATAGCGGCAACAAAAATACATCATCTGTGAAAATTTCAACTGGAACTATCACGGTATCAGTGAGATACAGCCTGGTGACAGACAGAGAGACGGACAGCGGAGTCTTAGTAATAGGGCCCCGTTTTACTCTTTGAGTACTGAACCCTAAAAACGAGTCATTTAGGGATTACGCGGTATTTTCGATTTTTGGTAAAGTGGCGTTCGACGCTCGAGATCACCAACTTGTATTATTCATTGCGCCAACTTCATAAACAAGTCTGCAAAAAATCAGAAATACCAACCCCGCCAACTACCCCGTACTTTCAGGCGACATAGTTACTTATTAAGAAAAGTTGGATCATTTTCAATAACCGCGATGAGTACGAATAAGGCAAAGCCCATGGTTGTAGGTATATGTTTCAGTTTAAGTTCTAGTGACATTGTTACAAGGTTTATTATTGCAGTTTAACAAGGTTTTACAAAATAAATATCACGGAACAATATACTTAACACAAATTGATGTGGATTTCAGTAGCGTAGATATCTTTAGATATTCAAAGGCATCTTTTAAAATGCTAGTAATTAATAGTGTTAAGAATAAGCAGCATAAATAGTATTAGAAATAGGTAACTCACCTCTTATCATGTTTAAAAATGTTGTAGTATTGTACTTAAGTTACTAAATCTATTTGATTCACTCTAAATATGGGATTTATACAATAATATTGTCATTAGGATAAACTACAGCAATATATTCTCATTTGCGGTAACTTATATAGATTGACATGCTTGGTTATGCTTTCATCTTCAAAAAAAAAACAATTACTCAAACTTAATTTAAAAAAAAAATCATCTCTCTTTCACAAATGTTGTTCCGTTCAATTGTTTACATATCAAGTTATCTAGGTAAACCTGTAATTGGCCATACTACTGTGTATTATAGTATTAGTTACGTACTTTGTATCGCTGTTGGTTTTCTGAATAAATAATAATAATAACTAATGCACTTGCTAGTTAGAGCAACAAAGAGAGAGATAAACGAACTTAGTTTGTTTTCGTTTCGTGGTAGCTCCTCAGACTACACTACGCTTAATGGAATAAGTAGGTACCTATTAGGTATATTGTGTAAATACGTAAATATGAAGTAAATCGGGTTATCTTTCGATTTAAATTATAAACATGTATATAAAAGATACTCTTGGTTTTATTAGTATATAGGTATAATAGTTAATGTAGTTAGCACAATTATTAGAATTACGTACGACTTAGTTTTGCTTCAATCATTATTAAAACGACATTACTTAAGTATCATAACCCATAAGGCATAGGTAACTGTATGCAATTGTATGTAACATGTATTTAACCTAAACCTATTTACAAATTAGTAATTAATAAACTATTAACTCTGTACTTATTATGATGTTTATAATCGCACAGACAAACTGTTCCGACAGTTTTGGAGACCATGTTAGTTATTATGTTTATAAACTCTGCGTATTAAATAAAATTAAATAATAATCTAGGCCGCCTTTCACGTTGTATGTAGGTACCTACCTAGCTAACCTATACCCAAATAAATAATTTTCAGAGCCATACCACTGATTGCCATACCTATTCCCAGACAAAAAAAGTAAAGTTGCGTAGGTACTTACTTAATGATTATCTATGTAGTAATTAGGCTTTAACGACGTTAAAGTTTTCGTAGCTTTTCCTTAATACGAGTAAGTAATATCCTTCCTTATCCTTACTAATAGTATGAATGTGAAAGTGTGTTCATTGGTTGGTCCTTGGTGTTTGTTTGGACGTCTTCATAAATAAGCAATATACTTACGTTTGTCACGCGGGCCAAGCCGCTGACAAAATTAGTAAGTAGATACTACATGGTGTACCCATGTAGGTACAGTAAGCAGCAGAAGTAGCAACACAAAATAACACGCTCGAAATTATCTAGAAAGTCCGTATCCTCTTGACATTAGAGCCATGTGTAAGTCATTTTGAGCACTTTGACCCGCGTAGCTACTTTTGCTGCTGGATGTACCTTTAACTTAATCATTGATTAATTGACGCCTTAAAATATACAATTGGTAAATTACCTAAATACCTAATCATTACATAGTATACAACAAAGTCGCTTACGTTTTTTTCAATAGATAGAGTGATTCAAGAGGAAGGTTTATATGTATAATTCATGCATGTATTATACGTATAAACCCGTGCGAAGCCGGGGCGGGTCGCTAGTTATAAGTATATAATCAAGTAATAAATCGTTTTATCTTTACTTGTTGGTCGTAGGATCATTCCTCATACAATCTCATGATTCTATTGCTTTGTTATTTTGCAACCTTTCACGCCACACAAAATAGTATTAAGTACTTACCTGGTCTATTTTTTCCAACAACATTAACACGAAACATTTGGCGTTTAGTAGGTACATAGGTAACTATCTACTCGTACCTTTTGAGAAAGCGCTGCAGTCACTACCAGACCTATACCTTGTTAAAATTACCATAGAGTTTGGTAAATTTAACTAGGTAAACGTCTGGTACATTTTACAAAACAGTACCGCTGCATGCATAGTTCCATCCTACTCAATTTATAAACATAAGAGTGAGATGTGACTATTCCCCTCCCCGACTGCCCTGCGGAGGTGCGCCCCTTCCCCCGGCTACAGCATCTTGCGATGCGCGCGCGGCGCGGCAGGCTTCATTGCGTTGAGGTAGTTCATTGTATATAGTCACTTTGTTTTGTTTGCGTTTTAATGAAATTTTCTTGGTGCGCCATTTCATTACGGCTGGTGCGTGGTGGATTTAGTTTGCAAAGTATAACCAACTATGGATAGTGATCTCGACGATGACTTAAGTGTGGGGGTGACTAAATATTTGAAGGAATGGGGATTATCTCAATCTACCATAACAAGTTTTAAAGGTAAGCATTAAAACGATATTACACTAAAAGTGCTAAATTGGCAACACTGATAACTTACTAATTAATTGTGAATACGAATGATATTGTATGTGAAAAACGTACTTATTCCATTGTTAGTTCTTTTTTGCCTGAAACACAGGGTAACCTATAGTTGACACCGTATATGGATTCCCCACCCATACCTCCTTATTATAAATGATTAAATATAATAATTTTGTGATTATAGTTTAATATGAATCTTTACTCAAGCTTAGATATTGACCTAGAAATATTGGTTACGTATTACCTACCTAATTACTTTGATTAATCTACAAAACGAATTTCAGTAAAATTTACCAAATCGGTTTGGTTGGCCATCGTTGCGTTTGTATTTTGTCTGTATGTAACTAACTGAACATTAAATAATGAGTTTAAAGACTGATAAATTACATATATCTCTTGTTTTCTAGTTTGTCTTATGAATTGACGAATCTAGCAACGTAAAAACTAGTACATCAAACTTATTCATACATTTAAATAATCTCAAATATTTACCAGTGGCGCTAGTCAGTACGTGAACGGGCTCTTTTTTAGATGAAATTTGGGATGTAGATATTTAGCTTGAGTCCCGGCAAAGGACGTAGGATACTTTCATCCCGGAAATCAGTCCGCGAGTCTGACTCTTGACCGCTTTTTAATGTATGGTAACACCCCCTGATAAATAATTTAAATACTTGAATTTCTTATTATTCAATATTTGTTTTTGGCTGACCAAAGCCTGCATCTCGGCAAAACGTGATGGATGAAGAACAAGATACCTAGGCATTTCGCACATCAAGTCAAATACTTAAAATAGTTTTTTTTTTCAGATTGTATTGGATTTTGTAACCAAGTTTAAAGGAACAGAGCTCCTACTATTCAAGAAATGGCCCAACTTCTTTGAGAAAGCGTTTAATCATTTGGAAACGATTAAAGCTGCTTTTGTCTACATTAAATTGATCGAAGAAAATCCAAGTGAAGGTTGGTAATCATAATATTTATTTAAAAATCACGAATATCACCCCAAAATCGAAACGTCGAGGAAATGGCAATTCGTGGATTCGTATTTACGGACAGATTAAGCTACGCTTCGTCCGTCAAACTCTACTCATCCACGAATTGCTTTTTTCCTGCCTCTGCAATAATATACTTTTACGTGATTGGTTATCATTATTCTGATGTTTAATTAGTGTTGAATAGGGTGTTGGCACCAAATAAAATAACCAATATTGTATAAACATAATGTTTGATCTAATTAAGCCAACAAATATGCATCATACATAACTAAATATTTTTTTTTTATTTTCCAGATATAGACTTCTGTTATTGCGCGGCAATTGGATATAAAATAGTTCCACCTGTGAGATTACACTACAAAGATACAGATGACGAAAAAAACCGTATAGCCAAGCATTCAAGAAGCTATGAACAGTTTCATTCTTCATGCAAAGGTATAATTTCATTTTTAACACTATTGTGTGATGACGACTTTCCATACAAACGGCCATAAGGATTTAATATAAACTCCAATTCAAATTTTCACCACCCATTTTACTTCCTTAGGGGATGATTTCCAGGATAAAACTATCCTAATCGGTTCTATCGGAAGACCAGCGCTGGCAGCCATGCCAGCATTATGCTGAGATAGAACCGTTTCGTGACAAACGCTGTGTGTTGTTTGTCTCGAATAAATGTTTCTTTCTTTCTTTCTTTCTATGTCCTTCCTCGGGACTCCAATTATCTCGATACCTACTAAATTTCATCTCCTTCAGCTCAGCGGGTTAAGCGTGAAGAGGTAACAGACAGACAGATATACAGACAGACACACTTTCGCATTTTTAATACTAAATGGTACGCAATTTGAAATAAATTATAGCCTGTCATATTCTGATATATACTCGTAAGGTACATAACTGGAAAGTTTCATAAAAATTCGTCCAGTAGTTTTTGAGATTAAAAGAAACGTACATCCATCCATACATCCAAACTTTCGCATTTATAATATTAGTAGGATTAGTATGGATACGGTTAAAAGTAAACAATATATTTTAATTTCCAGAACGAAAGCGAAGTCCTCACCCAGCTGGAATATCGGATAAAAGGCCAAATGGCTAAGGGACTGCGGTGCCAACCCATCATCATTGCTGTCGGACCGACCTTCGATGCCCTAAAGGACTTATGTTGCTTATGACGACATCATTTATAAAATCGACTCATTCCTGAAAGCGCTGGACGTATGCTTCAAAACTTTTCACTGCCTGGACGCAGAATATGGTTGGCAACATCTCGCTGCCCCAATATTATAAACTTCAAATTTCAAGTTGATAAAATTGCAACATGGAACCTTATAATATTGGGGCAGCGAATTCTGTTGATTGTATGTCTGGAATCTACACAAATACGTCAGAATACGTAGCGCTATTTTTGCAAACGATACTCCACTGAGAGCCTAGTCTATAAGACTACTCAGCAAATTTTATCATGACTTGTAACTCAGCCTATAAGATTCGCACTTACTACGTATACCATGAACAGGGTATCTATCTCGTAAACTTAAAGTTAAGATATGTACAGCCAAGGAATTTGATTCACGTACGGTCAGCCGCAGAGACTGTGACTTTTATTATAAGAAAGGTTTTGTACCCTACTGAGTAACTGACATAATTTTAAAATAAGTGATCTACAGTTTATTGTATCGATTTGTAAAATAAATTTATTTTATGTACCAAAATTCGGACTATTTTTCTTTAAACCACTGTTTTTATATAGCCCTTATAATATGAAATAAGGTTACTGGTAATTCGACGTTATTCCTTTTAACAGTGTTATCTATTTAAAAAAGGCAATTTGTAAATGTTCACTCTCTAGGAACTGCTGATTTTCGGATAGCCTTCATGACCTTTTCAATTGCAAATGAGCTTTACTATATCTCCCTAAAAAGAAATACGTTGGTTACCAATAAGCCTGCATATTTTTGAAGTGTTTGTCTTAAGGTCTTAAAACATAACTTTTTTCAGATCCTGTTAGCTTTTTTTCATCTACAATATTTTTAGGGTGTGGCTACGAATAATCTTCAATCTACATAGAAAACTACGTAGTTTGAAAATCTAAACTGCAATATAATTTTATTCTCATACCATGTCAGCAATATCGCAAGTTTCTAATTTTCAATGATACCACACCCTATTTATACTCTGGAAATCAAAAATGCGTTTGGTGATATCTACCTAAAAAGATGTGTACATTTTACTACTGTTAGTTTGATAAATTAACCAAACTAACACCATTAAACTGTACACTACTTATTTGGTACGTTTTACTAAACTAAGACCGGTACAATTAGCAGAACAAGCACTGATAAAATCTTGGTAGATATTACTAGTAAACATTTGGTAAAAACCACAGTACAAATCTGTTAGATATTACCAAACCAATTTTGAACACATGATCGATAATACTTAATTATATTTGATAAAATCTGCGATCCACTTATAGTAGATAATACAATATTATCTTTGATATAAAGCACGATCCCATCTGATAGATGATACTAGAGTAACTTTGATGAAAACTGCGTTACATATCTGGTAGATATATCAAACACCTTTAGTAGTAACTAAAATATAAATCTGGTAATTATTACCAAACTAAAGCTGACAAAATACACCGAATGTTATTAGTAAATACAACTTAAATTTGTTTGTTAGAGTTCACCAAATAAATTACATTATACTTACAAGTTAAGTTCAGCTCTTTCAATCAAAATGATTTAATACATTGTACCAATAGAAAGTGCTATATCTACCAAATTGTGTTGTAGATTTTACCAAATTTTCTACTGACTAACTTCGGTAATTTGTACCAAAAAATAGTAACAGTAGAACATGCCAAAGGTATTTGGTAAAAAAAGACGAGTATGTTTGGTAAAATGAAAAATATCCGTTTGGTAGATTACACCAAACTATATACATTGAAAAAAATTATACTTAACTACTTTGATAAAAAGGTTACTAAAGAACTTTGTTTAAAAATGTACTATAGTTCTTTGGTGAAAAACGTTACTAAAGTACTTTGGTAAAAAATATACTAAAGTACTTTGGTAAACAATTTTACTATTTACTACAAAAGATAGGTGTAATCTACCAAATAAATTTGGTACAACACCAACTTATTTAGTTTGGTAAAATCAACCAAAATTCGTGATAGGACCGAAATCAACCGCTAACTTTGGTAACATTTACACGGAATCTGGTAAATCCAACCTAACATTTTTTTCAGTGTAGACCTGGTATAGAAGAGTTTGAGTCGAGTACCTACAGTTCGACGGAGAGGTCCCTTTCGGGGATTTTTACCGGGTGCTCTAAATCTGATAAGTTCACAAGTCATTATAAGTTTAAAATTTGGATAAAAACGTTTTCCTTCTCAGTACGGAGTTAAATGAATTTTCTTGTGTAGTTATTTTATTTTGGAAGGAACTAATGTTGTAGGTACTTTTGAATGTCAATTTAATTGCGCAAAACTGTTCGAAGATCTACCTACCTACTTGATCTTGGCCACGGTTAAGTAGTCTGCAAAGAAAGAGCATCCGCAACTAAGAATAATTAACTCTTTATAACCTACGTAAGTAGTAGGTCATCGGTAGTAGATCTATCCTCTGTTAGATATTTGAAGGGATTCAATTTATTTTGATTTATCTTTTAATATCTAGAGAAGTAAAGTTACTTTAACGTGATCGAGTAACGGACGCGAAATCGTGTTAGTAGCGAGTCAAGAATTACAAGTCCAAACTATTACGAGTAGTAAGGTTAAGGAAGCGGGCAGCTTAAAAGCTCCTTTCCGCAACTTGTATTTGCCGAGATTTTACCGTCATTACGTAAGGCATTGTACAAACGAAGACACGCTGGAGTATCTACTGCTAGATCTTATCCCGTCGCAGTAAGATCCATGTATGGTCAGTTTAGAATTGTGGATGGTACCTAGACAATTTGTAGGCTAGGTGTGTGGGCACGGGCAAGTGTTCCGGGCCCCAAATATTGACAAAGTGTAATCTGGGCGGAGCGGCGGCGCGGTTAGCGGGCGCGCGGTAATGCGCACGGGCAACATTAACACCAGGCGAGGCTCTTCATTACCGGAGCCCTACTTATTTGGCCACCGGAGCCCGCTAAACGATATTCGCGATGCGGTGATGTTTAGTTTCAGTTTACATATGGTACAGTATTGGTTGGACTGGAACGGTTTATTTATTAAAGTACAAGTAGGTACTTGCTTACCTACTGCGCTCCGATCCGCTTCCGAGCTCAATTAAAGTCCGAATTTGTTTCTGGTTCTAGGGCGTATTCCACCTGTTCGGCTAAGTTACCACGGATGCACACAAAATCTGCCCCTGAATTTGCCTATTCACAAACGAAATAGTAATAAGCAGCATGGGTGTGATCCACGACCATTTTATGACACTTGATTGACCATATGCAATGTTTCTAAATAAATGAGTCGTAAGTATTCTTTATTCCTCCAAATAATATTCTGTTTATTGAAAAAAAAACAGGCCACGAACTCCATGCCACTGTTAATAGGCAGCTAACAATCCACATTACACATCATCATACAACTTCTTTCAGCTTGTACAGTCACCGGCATAAATATATGATGGAACAAAGGCCGCAAAAATATCTGATGACAACTCTATTCCTAGAGCCGTAAGAGCTTGTCAGATATTTTTGCGGCCTTTGATTCATCATATATTTATGGCGGTGACTGTACCTACCTATGTTAGCTCCCCCAGTATTCCTGTATAATTTCATACAGGTGTGTAAGTAGCAGAACTATGTAAAAGTTGCAGAAAATACTCGAAATATCAGGAAATGTATCAGAATTTTCCGGAAAACTTCCCGAGAATTTAAAAACAAATTTCCTTTAGAGAGTTTCCGATGGGAATTTTTCATGGATGAATCATTAATTACATCTCTAACTTATTACACTTCAGGCAGATCTTAATGGTCTCCTTGGGTTGAGTGGCAGTGTTTGTAAAATGAAAGTTGGTTATGGAAACTTTCCATAGAAAAAAAAATCGCTACTTTGGAAACTTTTGAGTAAGTTACAATGGTTTTTTCCTAATCTACGAGTAAGTAAAGCAGATCAGAAACTTAGAGAGGTATGGCTCGGCGGAATGTCTGCTTCTCGCTCATATTTGGAGCAGCCCAACTGGGGAAGTACCTTACAGAACACCGCAGCCATAATAACCACTACTTGCTTTGTGGGTAGGTATGTGGTGTTGTGTTCCTGGTAAAGAGGCAGAGAACAACGGAATGTCATCTAGCTCATATTTGGAGCAGCCCAACTGGGGCACTCCACCTTACAGAAGACTGCAGTCATAATAACGCCAATACTTGCTCTGTGGGTATGTGGTGTTGTGTTTCTGGTGATGAGTAAGGTCGCCAGAGCTCCTGAGACCCGAGGATGTGTTGTGTTGAGAGTGAGGGTCCCATGTTCATCCCTATAATAGCTATCAATACAACGAATCCTCAAATCAATGAAGAGTCGGTACCTAACTCGCTTAGTGATTCTCCTAAAATCGCAAGCATCTATAGGCTACGGTATATCTGCTTACAATCAGGCAGACCCACAGAACACTAAATAAGTACTATAGAAGGGGTATCAAGCGCGATTTCCATCGGGACCGCTGTCGCCACCTCGTCCCCTCCACGTCGCCTACAACAACACGACGATGGGGTGACGTTGGTAGGAAAGCTTGAGCGCATGCTCAAACTCTAGTGCCACGCCCACATCGCCATTCTATAGTATTAAGTGTTCTGTAGGCAGACCCTATGCTTGTTTGTCACCGTCGTAGTACAAAAAATCAGGCGTGTTCGTCGCGCACTTCGTTGTCAACTCAAACCAAAAATATCCCTACCTACAAATTTGTCTATTTAACCCTCGTAATGTTCGCATTTTCTATAATGTTTATGGTTCCAAGATAGACGTTTGGTAGGCGATCGAGGCCGAGTGGACGTTATCAGCGTATGTGGACACAGATGTGTTCCCATGCGTCTTCACCCTCCACCACTAATTGAACGTCATATTATCACGCGACGCTACTCAAGGATAACTCATGCATGCACTGTTGAGTATGAACATGACAAACGGCACTTGAGAATATATTTGAGCATAATTAGTTACTTTTCTTGGGATAAATTTAAATGCTCAAGATGTTTCATGTTCATGAAGTTGTTATTTCATCGGAAACATGCTGAAATCCGTTGAGGAGTTTCATATGTTATCCGTGGTCCTCATAGTTCAATTTCACTATTTTTTTTCATTTCGAGAGTAGGTATATAGGCATCGGTAATATTCCATGCTTACCTACATAGGTACTTTACGAAGGTATAAAATTTGAAGCACTCTGTCAATAATTTCGATTCTTCGGATCCAAAATGATGTTCCTAGTTTCTATTACCTTCCAACATTTTTTTGAAGTCAGTCAGTCAGCTTTAAGCAGAGGTTACGTAATTATACCTAGGTAAAGTGCTCATAAATATCTGATTTTGAACACGTCTCTATTGTCGAGGCATTAGAGACGTGTTCAGATATTTGTGAGTACTTTGGCCGCTCCGATATATCTGATGGCGACTGTAGGTACTGTACTTGATACATGCAGCTGTAGGTACCTGATTAAAGGCGATTGCATCCGGCATGCATCCGCCAATCATGTGTCATGCACAGAAATTCATCTCGCTTATCAAGCGGGTCGCTCCGAGGTTGACCAATGGCCGTGCCGCTCGGTGGGGCTTAGATCAACCATCTATTACCTTAGTTATTATATTATTGCTTTCTATCTATATTGCATATTAATAATATGTTATCTATCAATAACACACATACACACACAATTATCAATAAGTATAAACCTACCTACTTACTTGAATAATGCGTAGGTACCTACCTATATACTATACCTATTACCTACTTCTAATAAATATAAGAGAGTAAGAATAATTTATTTACCGAAAATGAGTTCTACAATTTTCCTACGAACAGTGACTTCCACACTTAGGCACAACCTTATACGGACTTTGTTTACATGTTTGTTTACTTTTCATATCCGACTGCAAAAACTGTTAGCTTTTTAACTGTTGTTATAAGTTTCAGAATTGAGGAATATGACATAACTGTATGAGTGAGTCATGTACGTTTCATCTATGTTTATTGAACTATACATTTGATCCGGTGATTCCCTAAACATTCCCTTACTTCCCTAACCAAATAAAACACACTTAGGTACACAATTAAAGTGCAAATAACGACCTGTGAGAACGTCAACCCCTTTCATTTTCACTGATAAGTCATAATATTTCACAACGCATTACTTTAAAGGTACCTATAGGTATTTGTAAACATAAAATTCCAGAACACGATAGGTAATTGATAAATGATAACAGTCCCTAGGCAGCACCCCATATGTACGAGTAGATATGGGGTTACAATTATTCCCAGGACTCTCGAGCCAGGTGATGTTTGAATATCTATAAATCATTACAGGCTACGGCATCATTTAGAGACAAGTCAATGCATGTAAGTTCTTTTTACTAGAGTTGACTTATAATTACAGCGTTCGGGTGTTTTGATAAAACGTTCGAGTGGCAGGATAATGATTACAAACTCGCCCCCGGCTGCCGGACGGTTTTACAGCGCTATTAATTGTTTAATGGTCGTTGTTACATCGACTGTAAAGATAACTGCGGTTGAGAGGGATGTTTAGAAGACTTCAGGACTTGGCGAAGGAAGGGGCGAGAATATTTAGTACCATCTGTTTAGTAAGTCATGTGGTAAATCGGGTCTAACTTATTTATATAATGTTTATGTACTAGCTGAACCCGCGAACTTCGTACCGCCATACAAAAATCATCATCATCATCATCATATCAGCCGAAAGACGTCCACTGCTGGATATAGGCCTCCCCCAAAGAGTGCCAAAATGACCGGTCCTGCGCCACCCGCATCCAGCGGACTCCCGCGACCTTTACCAGGTCATCAGTCCACCTTGTGGGGGGCCTACCCACACCGCGCCTTCCGGTACGTGGTCTTCCATATATTATTACTTATTCTGCTATTCGGAGTGAAGACAAATTCAACAAATAAAACATCATAAAAATCGGTTCAGCCGTTCTCGAGTTATAAATGGTGTAACTAACACGACTTTGTTTTATATAATATATATATATTATGTTTAAGGTTTAGAGTGCACTGGAAGCACTAAGTATCAAAATTGGAACACTTTTGATACTTAGCATCTTATTGTCAAATTAATATGAGAAGGCTGGAGACCACATACGAAGCAACAGAGTACGAGTAATCTTCACTTCTTCTCTGAACTCTTGTTGTCACCTTAAAAGCTGAAAACGTTGAATCACCCAGAGCGTTTAGTTTAAGTGCTGTTACTCGTAAGCTTGTAACATTAAAACCAGTGCACTGCGCTTCTGAAACTGCCTAACGTTCTGACGCTTGCAAATTTATGTAGCTGTAAGATGGGCAAAGCGCCGGCATCACTGAGGGCAGAAATAGCGTGGGCGGGCAAGTCACAGATGACAGCTATCTACGTTACTCACGTTTATGACTTCCTCGCTTCCTCGGCCGTTCAGCCAGTAGCTCAAAGCGCATCTAGTTTTGTCAACCAGCGCCCAGATACTGAAAATCAAACGCTATTTTAAAACACAACATTTTACTTTCCTACTTATTTTCAAAGGTAACAGGGTGGGTTGAAAGAAAAAATTGCATAGTTGAAGCTTTAATTTAATCTAAGTTAGTTGTATTTTTTCTAATTGTGTAACGAAGGTACCCATAAAAAAGTATAGATATGAAGGCCTTAAATTTTGTAGGTAATTTTTTTATTGCAATTCACCCTTTAGTGATAATCAAACACCTCGCCTACTTAACATTATTCTAATAACATTGGCTTCTAATAACAATAGCCTAACACTATCGACTAGTTCAAATAATATTTCGGTAATATTAATCTTTGTTTGTAACAATTAATCAGTTTGGACTAGCTGGCTACGTGTCATAGGCGAGCTGAGCTTTTCAAAACAAAGCATCGAATTGTGCGAGCTAGAAGTAGCGTACCAAAACATCACATTACATAATTAAGTAGGAGCCAGCACGGGTCAAGCGCTTATTATTTCCAACATGAGTAATGTTACAATACATCTGACGTGTACATTTTTTGTGTTTAGCTACTTTTGGAAGTAAAATAAGTACATATCGCATGTTATAGGTACCTACCTAATTATTTATACATGTTTCATTATCATTACTGACCGATTGCGTTATACAATAAACAGGCGAGGCAATTTCGGGGTTTTAGAAAAGTATTTAAATACGATTTTAAGAAGTTTGTCAACTGAAAAAATTGCTGAATCTATACTGAACTTCTATGATATCAAACATATTGTTATCTAAACTAATAAAGTCTCACTTGATAATGGTGGCATCCAAGGCTATTCAATGGTTGCAAATATTCATATAATAGGTAGGTCGAGTACCTACTTCAGTATTTGAACAGTGCGAGGTTCTGATACCGTTTTATATAATCCACGATGGAAATATCAACGGCTTAAAATAAAGATCAATGTCACAATAAACACTTCGGTAATTTAAATAAGCGATTTATCAGTTCATATGCCGTCGTCTAAAAAATGTAGGTATTAAAGTATATCAAAACCACTTGAAACCAAATCGTGACCTTATTTTTTGCATAACACGTGCGTGTCCCTCCAATGCATGTGCTTAGTGCTCAAATCATAACCATCACATGCGAAGTGCCCGTCTAAGCCTCTAAATAAAAACTAGTACCTACCTATTCACATTAAAAAAATAACCCATTACCAAACCATGCTACAGATGTATGGTCGTGACGGCTGTGAAATATGGCTGTAAATCATTACGTTTGACTATAAAACTTTTTGTCATGCTGTCGTTCAATTATGAATTTTATGAGCTTTTGAAATTAGAGTATCATCAAAATTAACTAAGGTTTAAAAAAAGTAATATTATGCATTATTTATTATTAAATGTGATTTAAATATAAGGTGATCGATCCTAAAGTTAAGTCAATAAAATGTAACACAGGATGAAAATAGCGTCCTAATACATTAAGTAGGTACCTATCCAATGATATAGTACCTATATATACATTCGTTGCATGGCGAGTAGTATATTGTGCACTTAAGTGATTGGAGTAGATATCTGTGATTGTCAGTCGTGGAGATGTTACTAACCAGATGGCGCAGCGCGGTAGGTCTACTATCTTGCTATTCTACAAACTCATGTTAGTTTCGCTTCGAATCCATTCTCATATCATAATCATTACCAGATTGAGCTCTAGAAACCAAACATGTAACAAGAACGTTAACGTAGTATTTTATTCTACACGCAATAAAATAAAATTCCCCTAATATTGCTGCGTTGCTTTGCTAGAACCCGTTCCCACTAATAAACAAGGAAACCGCCCTAGTTCGCCGAAGCGGTAGGTAATTATTTCTACTCATATTGCTTCCCGAGTAATCCGTTAGAAATCGATCGACTTTTAGTGGCGTGTCAGTGTTTGAAAAAAGCATAATTTATTGTCAGCATTCAGATCGCAAGGAAACCCGAACGGCACTAGAAAATAAAAATGTAATAAAACGAGAGCAGTTTATGAGCGTAAAATGACGGGAGGCGGCCGCGTGATTTTAACAGGATCACTAATATTTTAATAATAAATTTACAAATGTATTATGGTTTTATATTTTACTTTTTATATAATTATTGTACAAACCTAGCCTAAGACGAATTATGGATAAAGAGATAATAATTTACAGTAAATGGGTGAGTAGGGTACATGTACCTAACGAGTAGGTATACCATCCTCATAGAGTTGTCCTTACTTTTAGGCCACAATAAATGAAATCGCCAAATGCTCGAATTTCTTCACAAGTTTTTTTTTTATTATTATCAATAGTCTTCGGTACCTATAAGATTTTGGCCAATCATGGAACATAGCATACAATTTATGTACCTATAATATTACACTGATATTCCATACATTTTACATTGCTATGAGGGTTTTGTATTGGGATTGGGACCATCGCAGACAGACCGATACTTGGATGTTATCTTTCAAAAGTTCAAATATACCTTGGCATTACCTAGGTAACAGTGAGCCTACCGATATATGTATGGCATTATGTTTAGTTAATGTAGCCTTCCTACCTAAAGACCTTATGAACGTATAAATCTAAATCCAATGTTAAGAGTAACTCGTCATTTATTTTTTACGTCGCCACTTGATAGGTTCGGTTACCTCGTCATTATCGCGCGGGCGCCCAAAGCCGACCAATTTGACTTCGAGCGTGCGCCGCCGCCAAGTGCGCATTTCGTATTGTTTATGTCAACATTAACTTTTTGTGAGGTTTAGAGTCTATACTCGAACTATTTATAGTGTAAAGCTTAAAGAAACGTTACACTTCGGAAGTTCTACCTACACTCTACAGGAAGATGCCTCCTGGTACGAAATTATCAGTCTGGGTAGGTAGAGGTACCTAAATGCTACGTATTGTAGGATGATTGTAGGCAGCTGATAGGTACCTATTGGATATTGTACAATCACCAGCATTAATATCTGCCACAACAAAGCACACATAAATATCTGACACGGCTTTATTTCTAGGGCTGCGTGGAGATACTAATGCCCGCTCTGTTATTTCAGATATTAAATGTTGGTGACTGTTCGTCGACAACTCTACAAACACATTTCTTAAACCTAACATAGACAATATTCCGCCCCTGCCTCCTAAAACTAGGTTAGATTGATTGCAACCCTCTCTTAGGTTGCCTTTATACACATACATACATGCCATCAGATCTACATGCAGTTATGGTCTGATTTTGATAAATGATAATTCATTCGATTCGTCTGGAGATTTGCAAAAAAATGAATAATTAAGAGTTTTTCATTTTTTATCGAAAAAGTACTAAAAAAATCATTTCAAAAAACTACCTACTGTGCGCAGGCAACGTGACTTTGGCTACGTGACGTCACGTGACGTAACTTCTGTTTTGACTTGAGACGACAATGTAAAATAAATAGATAAGAATTGAACTCAAACCTGTAGCAAGTTCGTCAGCATACGCAATTATAAATGTTGAGTCGGCCACTTATGGATACAACACTAAGAAAATAGGAAATCAAAGATCATTTACAATGTGTTTTTTTTTGTAAACATAGGTACCTATTGTAAAAAAAGACACAGACGTATGTGTCAACTGTGGATTTATTTTTTAATGACATACATATGTCAATATTACTGGCCATGTTTTTCTTACTTCAAAAAAGTTTAATATACTTACAAACTTATTTACCCAAATTCGAGATGTTGGGAGAAGAATGAGGTTTAAACCCAGTAATTGTCGTGGAGCCCATATACAACTTTGTTAACCTTACTTAGAATAATGCCGTGTAGGCGCCGATAGGCTTATTCCACTCGATTACCTAAATTTCTTATCGGATCCCGGGGAGTCCCATTGGCAACTTTGTTGACCTGACTTGAATCGTAGGTATGTATTATATGTAAATTATTTATTGTACACGAGACATTGGTAAAAATACAAACAAAAAAGGTTAGGTTAGGTAATAGTTGAATACCATCCAAATTATTTCAGGTTTAGATAATTTATTTTGATTACAGAGTACAATAATAATGTGCTATATTTTGTCACGTCGCTCCGCCTAGGTTCTTAGTATACTTACGCGGGTAGCTAGTATAATATATACAAGCGTTAGGTACCTACGTGTGTTCTTCGATTTGACCAATGGGGAATGGATGAAAATTTTAAAAGTGCCTGATTTTTTTTTGGTGTTAGGAATAACCTTCCTTACCACCAGAAAAAAATTGCAGACTTGTCAGGTGCTTCAATTATTTTTGAAAAATTTAACAGTTTCCTCACTTACGTTTTGGGTTTAGGACGGCGAATAAGACATTTTCCTTGATTTGTCTCATATTACAAAAAATATCATAAAAATCCGTGGTAAACCGACACTGGCGATGATAATGACAGCTGCAGCAGCTATATTTGTCATTGCCAGGGTCAGATATTCAAAATATTTTTTGTAATATGAGACGAATCAAGGAAAGTTTCTCATTCGCCGTCCTCACAGATGTATGAATATAAGCCGTCCTAAACCCAAAACGTAAGTGAGGAAACTGTTTATATTTTTCAAAAATAATTGACGCACCTGAAAAATCTGCAATTTTTTTCTGGTGTTAAGGAAGGTTATTCCTATCACCAAAAAATAATCAAGCACTTCTAAAATTTTCATCCATTCCCCATTGAACACGCTTACGTACGGCGCGTGCAAGAATTGGTTTCTTGACGAAAAGTAGAGAAATAATTAAAAGGTAGACCAGGTACTTATACCATGGTTGAATTGACTAGAAATGATGATATTATGCGAATATTTTATTAGACTTCCATACAATTAATCTTGACGTTTTCATCACAACAATAATCAATGACAGAATTCGTGACGCTAGAGAATTTTAAAATTTCATCTTTTTATAATACGTACCTAATAAAGTTAACCTACAAAAATGATTTGATAGGCAAATACCGTACTATCGACAACACAGCTGACTGACCATCCGTGCATTTTATGCACATTGTAATAAGGTTCAATATAAATACAGGATGGTCAGTTAACTGTGTTGTCGATAGTACATAAAACAGTTCTAAGCGCAAAATAGACATGCAAAAAATTGCATGCACAAGTTTAACTACATTGCGAGGTTTGATATATCGATTGAAGAACTCGGTATACCGGTTACCCGCAATGTAATGAATCTTGCATGCAATTTCTTGCATCTGTAAATTGCGCTTAATTAGGTAAACATTAGTAATATTCGTAAATTGTAACAGGGTAAGCAGAAAAACCATTATAAATAATCCTGCCACTCGATTTTCCAAGAGGAATTGTGAAGAAAAAAAGATTAACCCTGTGGATGGCAAAATTATAGAGATAACTCTATAGGTACTTATTCACAATTCGTCTTTCGCGCGCTTTCGTTATATTTTGAATTAGAACGAGCACCCAAAACACATTGCAATGCGATTTGAATTCCGGTCGCGCACAGGCCGAAACGCTTTTGTGCTTTTCGTGCTTTTGTGTACCTAATAATTGACATTACTATATTGTTGACTACAAGTTGACTATGAAATATTCATCATCTAATTTTTTTTTCTATTTTAGATCTGCTATCAGTCTCCAGACTATGATCAGATTAGTTGAATGGATGATGGCGGGTCGTAGATTAAGAGGCCTGTGCCCCGTTCACTACTTAAAGAATATGGTTACGTTTAAGTCTCTTAACCACATTGACATTGTCGAGCAATCCAGAGGCCAATGGATTGGAGTGATGGGTAAGGCGAGCTATGTGTTGTTCCTTATAGCGGACCACTTCGGATGCTACTGTTGGCATTTTTACATGCTCGTGAATCATCTAATAAGCAATATTTGTTGCAGAGGCGGAGGCGGCATGCGGCGTCAGCACGTGAAGCGGCCCATGAACGCGTTCATGGTGTTCGCGCAGGCGATGCGGCGCCGGCTGTCCGAGCAGCGACCCTCGCTGCACAACGCGGAGCTCAGCAAGTCACTGGGCTCCATGTGGAAGTGAGTATACTTACATGAACGCGTTCATGGTGTTCGCGCAGGTGTTGCGGCGCCGGCTGTCCGAGCAGCTACCCTCGCTGCACAACGCGGAGCTCAGCAAGTCACTGGGCTCCATGTGGAAGTGAGTATACTTACATAAACGCGTTCATGGTGTTCACGCAGGTGATGCGGCGCCGGCTGTCCGAGCAGCTACCCTCGCTGCACAACGCGGAGCTCAGCAAGTCACTGGGCTCCATATGGAAGTGAGTATACTTACATGAACGCATTCATGGTGTTCGCGCAGGCGATGCGGCGCCGGCTGTCGGAACAGCAACCCTCACTGCACAACGCGGAGCTCAGCAAGTCACTGGGCTCCATGTGGAAGTGAGTATACCTACATGAACGCGTTCATGGTGTTCGCGCAGGCGATTCGGCGCCGGCTGTCCGAACAGCGACCCTCGCTGCACAACGCGGAGCTCAGCAAGTCACTGGGCTCCATATGGAAGTGAGTATACTTACATGAACGCATTCATGGTGTTCGCGCAGGCGATGCGGCGCCGGCTGTCGGAACAGCAACCCTCACTGCACAACGCGGAGCTCAGCAAGTCACTGGGCTCCATGTGGAAGTGAGTATACCTACATGAACGCGTTCATGGTGTTCGCGCAGGCGATTCGGCGCCGGCAGTCCGAACAGCGACCCTCGCTGCACAACGCGGAGCTCAGCAAGTCACTGGGCTCCATGTGGAAGTGGGTATAAATTACTTTAAAAACAAAGTTTAAACCGACTTCAATTCAGTACTTCGCCAAGCTATGGTACATGAAAATTTCCACATTTCCTTTCCAATTCACGACATGAACTGCTCTCCGAGAGCAAATGCGTTGATTTTTACAGAAAAAACCCAAACCCACAAACCCTGCGGGCTGATAATATTTGAGAAATTCCGTCGATTCCTTAAGGATCTCAGAATTACCACTTCATTAGTTGCTACTTCAACGGAATCATATCAGAATCTTTGATGTAGGTACTTCACATCTTTAAGGAGTTCCATAAGTCATCTGTAGCCTTCATCATCAGTTCCACTTCACCAACATTGCGATTTCCGACGGTTAATACACGAGTTATAATAGAAAATACCGAAATTACTACACGAGTGCCTATACAAGTTGAGGGTTGCCCTCAATTTCCCTGGGATCCCATCATCAGATCCTGACTTGGTGACAGTGGGACCCACCTCAGGAGTATTCTCTTTCGATTAAAAAAAGAATTTTGGAAATCAGTCCACAATTGACGGAAAAATCGGCGAACATACATTAAAACAAACATACCTACTGTGGAACATAATAACCTCCTCCTTTTTTTAAGTCGGTTAAAAAACCGACGTCTGACGGACCACGCCAGGGTTCCGTAACAAAAGTTCGTGTCTTCGTAGAATCCTTATTAATGTTAATATGAATAATGGTCGTACCTACGCAGCTATATACTGTCTGACAGACAGATAGGGCCTTGACGAAACTAAGTATACTCGTACCTAGGGGTTTTGGTTTTGCAATTTTGGCTATAGAAATCAAAACGCACTGTTGAAAATTCGTTCACGTAGGTATCATAAGTTGCAAGTTGCCAACGAATTCACGACCCTACTAATTTAAATATGTTATACTTAACGTAAACATCGAACTAAAAGTTTACGTTCAATGATTATTTTATGTGTTTATAATGTCGGCATTTAAAAACCACAGTGGCGACAAACTTTATGTTAAAAGCGGGGCTTGGCGCGTGTTGACAGACGTAGCAAGGACTTGAGAGCCGTCGGCATGCCGCAAACAACCCGGGCTTCAATGAACGCGTTATTGATGTAGGTAACTAGGTAGTAAGATTATATTGGAACCTCTCACTTGCAGTCTACTGAAAGAAAGAGCAAAAACACCAACCAGTACGATTTTAATCTGATCTAAATACCCACTGCAAGGATGCAACCTGCGTAGACACACTAGCCCCGTCGCATCTCCACCGAACCTCCGTCAGGGCAGCGGCAGCGGCAGAGGCGGCTGAGAAAGCCAAGGTGGGCAAATACAGTGGTCTCGGCGCCGAGTATAATTTTGTTCCATTCGGCGTTGAAACCCTAGGCCCGTGGGGCCCTGGCGCTCTGAGCCTCTTTAAGGATATGTCGAAGAGGCTCAGAGACGCCACGGGAGACCAAATAGCTGGCAGTTTCCTCGCTCAACGCATCGGCCTGGCGATCCAGCGAGGAATTGCTGCCAGCGTAATCGGTACCATGCCGCAGGGGCCATTTTTAGATATATTTTAGTTTTATTTAGATGTATTTTAGTTTAGTTTAATTATAGTGGTGTATTTATTAAATTACACATATCAAAATAAATTAAATGTCATACTTTTAGTATAAATAAACTATGCCAATACCCACTTCAGTACCTACACTCAAAACGCGCGTGGTTTTACCCTTTAAAAACCCGCCAAGTGCGAGTCGGACTCGCACATGAAGGGTTCCGTGAAATAAATTGCGGTTTACGATTTATGACGTATTAAAAAAAACTACTTACTAGATCTCGTTCAAACCAATTTTCGGTGGAAGTTTGCATGGTAATGTACATCATATATTTTTTTTAGTTTTATCATTCTCTTATTTTAGAAATTACAGGGGGGGGGGGGACACACATTTTACCACTTTGGAAGTGTCTCTCGCGCAAACTATTCAGTTTAGAAAAAAAATATATTAGAAACCTCAATATCATTTTTGAAGACCTATCCATAACACGTACTTTTGAAGACCTGTCCATAACATGGGTTTGATGAAAAAAATTTTTTTGAGTTTCAGTTCTGAGTATGGGGACCCCTAAAACTTAATGTTTTTTTTCGATTTTTGTTTGAAAATCTTAATGCGGTTCATAGAATACATCTACTTACCAATTTTCAACAGTATAGCTCTTATAGTTTCGGAAAAAAGTGGATGTGACATACGGACGGACAGACAGACAGACAGACGGACGGACATGACGAATCTATAAGGGTTTTTGCCATTTGGCTACGGAACCCTAAAAAGCTAAGTTTTGGGTTTTAACTGGGTAGGTACTTCTTTCGCGTGAGGGAAATCTGCCGTTTCATGATATTCTTGGATATTCCTGAATTCAGCAATAAAATCACGTATACAATAAAAAAACGGGCCCAGTGCGAGTCGGACTCGCGCACGAAGGGTTCCGTACCATCATCAATAAAAATATTTATTTTATTTTGTTTTTAGTATTTGTTGTTATAGCGGCATCTGTGAAAATTTCAACTGGAACTATCACGGTATCAGTGAGATACAGCCTGGTGACAGTGGTGACAGACAGACGGACGGACGGACAGCGGAGTCTTAGTAATAGGGTCCCTGTTTACTCTTTGAGTACGGAACCCTAATAACTACCTACTTGAGCCCGGATTGGTGTAAATCTAGCTCTGAGCTGAACTGGTTGTTTAGGATACCTAGCATAAAATTTGGCGATAAGGTAGTAAAATTCCTATCAATATTAGTAACCGGATTGGCCGAGAAACGAGTGGAAGGGGACCGCGCGTGCGGCGCCCAGCGGCGCGCGTGCATCGATTGTTTACTCATCAAAATACTATCGCTGCCCCTGCCAGATACAATCTCTAACTGTCGGGGACCCGGGGAGGTCCGGATTAATAGAAAACTGTATCGAAAGTATTAGACACCATTCGGAAATAGTCAATTTGCAATCGCGATGACACCGTTGCACAATAGTACATTACTTACCTAGGGCGGTTAAACAAAGAATGTCTCAGATCGCAGGTATTTGACGCCCGAGCCGAAGGCAAGGGCGATAAATATGCGCTCTGAGGCTTTCTTTATTACCGCCCGTGGTGAGTACAACATTTTACGTCTCTATCTGGCCAGGAAGTGGGGTTTTCCGCACGCATAGCGTGCGGTAATTCCTACTTTATGGCCAGGTATGACGTAAAATAATTAAAGCCGTTACCTGCCGTTCCTCAAAGTTCAAACTTTAGCCGCGCCGGAAGTTTGTTTTGTAAAGTCAAAGTCAAAAAACTTCGTTACCTATTTTGTTGAAAGGCGGCTGTGAGCGTGTTCGTGGTAAAATTATTTGATCCCTAGAATAGTCATTTCGTAACACCTGTTTTTCACCAATATTGTTAGCTAAACATTAAATACCAGCCACGCTCATATTGACCACCCGCGCATTATGCTGCGCATATTTTAAATGACACAATATGCATATTAAATTACCAAACCCGGCTACACTTATATCGTTTTAGTTTTGTTGCGCTCCCACGATGATTCGGTCAGTATTTTGACATAAGGCGCGTAGCTAAGGGCAAGGCAAACTCTCCATCATCAAAGAAAATAGTCGGTGAAAAGAGTCTGATTGCTCTGTTGTGATTGGTCGGCTCTCGACTGTCATCGCGCGATGCTGGATCGCGGTCGAGATTAGCAAGGTCAGAGGTTACCGCGGACCCATGATCTCGAGTTTCTGAGTAATCGTCTGTTTGTTTCTAGACTGGAATGTGTAGGTATTTAGATAATTCCTCAATTATTCAATTGATGACTTATTTATTATCTTATCAAAATATAAAGTAAATGAGAAATTATTGCCTCATAAAAGATTGCAACCACTCTAAGCTCAGGTAGGTACATAAACGTCTCAAACATAACCCTTTAATAAGTACCTACTTTTAAGTAGTTTCTGGAAGCTTAGTGGGCCTAAAAATGTTGTTAGGTGCCTATATTATAAACACATGCCTAACTCGGAATCGCATCGCGCATATTTATGACTTAGCCCAACTAAATTAAGTGTCTTTTTGTCAAATCCTGGCTGCCATAAATTATCACTATGAGAACTAATTATAACAGTTGCAGACATTCGCCCAGACGGCTCTAACACGGTCACCGCACAAACTCCTAAATATTTGCTATTTTTCGAAGAATAAACGATAAGACAAATTTTAGGTTGTGCAATCTAGCGACTATTCTTGCAGCTTCCTTATTATTGGCGCATCAAAAACTGCTTACATAGGTACTGAGTAGTGAGTAAGCTACGCGGAATCAATACTTAATTATCAGGTATGGTTATGGATCCACCCAATCCCAATCTTAGAATAATAACGCATAGACACGCAGTTCACGCGCGGAGGCCACCAAAAGTAGGAAATAAATGGCCCAGTACGCCGATCGGTGGAACAAAATTGGTGCGTTTGTGTTTGTATTGGCGCGTGTGAATACGAGTTGATCACAACTACATGAATCCATTTTATGCCTCACGCTTGGCGCGTCGGCTCGGCCGTATGAAACTATCCTTCTAGGCGTTATTATTCTAAGTAAGCTAAACGTCCCCTGTTTCGGCATGTTAAGCCTCTTATGAATTCGTATTTTTTTTAAGACGTTATTGAACATGATATCGCTTTAAAATCTTTTGTGTGATGAATATTGATATCTTGGCTATTATTGAATGAAAGAATTATATAGTTTTAGTTTCAATATCAATTTTTTATAAATCTATTTGTAAACCTCTTATTTGAACCCCATTTCGTGATAAAATTTGGCTCTGCTCCTAAGTTTGTGAGTTCGTGGCCCCTGTTTCGGCATAAAGTTTTCGAGTACCTGATAGTAGGAGATACGTTTTATTTATACACCCTCATTTGTTATTTGGTATTGAACAAGATTATTGAAGAGGTAGGTATCATGAATATTAACAAAATCCAATAGAGGGCCTGGGTAAAACTCTGGTAAGTTTAAAATACCGTGACTTTTGTTGTTTTTCCAGGATTTTTTTATGAAATGTAAGGTTAAATAACTTATCCAATAGTACAGGGTCACCCTTTCGTAAGTATGTCACACATAGGTTATCTATTTATATTAACTAAAACTGTTTAACTTGAGATAAATATCTAGACAACCTTTGGGAAGTGACACATATCTGTAAACGCTCTTCTGTTTAATAGAGTATAAAGTTACCTTTCACTTCTTAAAAAAAACCCTTAAAATAAAGAAAGTTCCGGGAGTAGTAAGTCCCGGGATTTCAAAGGTTTAAAATAAAAAATGTCTTTAATAATTGTAAAATGTATCTACCTAGTCTAGTTACATGTATTGATTAAATAAGATTGATTTACCTGAAAAAATATCTGGTCAATGTTGTATGGGTCACACTTTTTAAAGAACAATCTTATACTGTTTTATAGTAACCTTTCATTTAATAAAAATAATCCCGCAAAAATAATTAATACCCAGTAGCCAGGCAACAATATTCCATTTTATCGAAGTACATATATTACCTCTTCAAGAAGAATATCAAATAACAGACGAGGGTACACATTTCCCATACCTTATCTACTACTAGGATTTATCTGTGTTTACCTACCACTATAGATTTCTCTGTCACGAACTTGGGAAAAAGTATTAAAAGTAGTAGTCCCTTGTTTCGTGTTACTAGTTCTTGGATATTCCCGCAATTAATAATTTAGATCACATTTAAATTATGTTCAATAACCATTATCTATCCTACATGTAATATATAAACATAAATATACCGGACAGAAATCGAGTAATAAAAAAATATATGCTGCAAGTAAATATGCCAATTCACCTTAAAATTGTAAATGTAGGTCACGTTCAACCTCGCTTTACGGGAATTCTAGTGAACAAAACATATACCGAATTTAGCTCAAAGAAAACCTCATTAAATAAATTATCTGTTTTTTAGATTTACATTTACAATTTCTCAAGTATTATTTAAATACAAAAGATACAAGGGTGTATCTAGAAAGTCCTTGATTCGGTAGTAACACGAAATACGGGCCACAGGAAAAATATAATGACCGCTAGTTCGTGAGTCCATTTATTGCGATTTTAAGGGACTCCTATACCTCAATATACAATTATTTCTTATTAAATCAATTGTTAAGGAACTCCACAAAGCACTGGTCAAAGTTTTTTTTCAAATGGACTTCCGTTTGCCTTTCAATTCCCTTAAGAAGTCGGAGCGAGCACCTTACGTCTACAACAAGTTCGCGCATACCGCACAGCTGTTCTCAGCCGACTGAGAGTATCCAGCGTTATATTTCTATTAGTATAGTCGTCAAAATGTTCGAAATAGATTTTTTGGAAAGATTAAACGATAGAGATTTTTTACAAATGTATATTTTAAATAAAAAATATTTGAATTGCTTATTATATGCGTCAGAAACAAAACTAACGAAATGACGTACTAGCACGAACTTGTGGCCCGTTACCTTACCCAATGATATAGTTATCTGCACTATTGCTTAGGTATGCATGGGCATGGGCAATTCCATTTTCAATCAATGAGTAGCATACAATCATGGAGATCCCCTTGCAAATAAGCGCTGTTTGATCAAAACTTTATAGACTTGCTAACCACAAGGATGCTAACCATAATGGTTTTAAAACTTTTGTATGATAAGATCATTATTGCTTGAACATTCGCTTTTATAAGTTCCTAAACTGTGTCCTCTCGATTTACCAGCTACAAGCAATTGCGATACCTGCCTTTATTTTAGCAAATACTGTTACGTACTTAAACAGTCATTAGTTAATCCCTGTTACTCCATAACTTTCGAAGCGATAGAGCTCATACTTGAACTTGAAAATTGTGTTTATGTCGCCTAAGCGTCTACTAAATTGCATCAGTATTGTACATAGTTTCCCTTGGCCGTCCCTAAGCAAGGAGTTATTTGTTCAGCACCGGATTATGACTCACTATTCGCATTACCTTTTCGAGGTCATCATGTTTACGCGGAGACACCTTTCACAGTTTGAGCGGGTGGAGGTGAGGGGTATTGTGCCTTCGTAGCACGGGAAGACTTCGGCCGGTGCCGCGTCGCACGGTACTACACGAAAAAAACGCGAGGGTCATAGGCCCTACGTTCTATGAGCGCCTACCCGCCGAAATAAAAAATGAAACATGCGAGGAAACGTTTAAGCGTAAACTGAAGAACCTTTTATTAAATAAGTCATTATACTCAGTCAATGAATATACTGAAATTGTACAATAGACTATTTTCAATTATATCGAATTTAAATTATTTTTGTATTTGTTAACTACTACTATTAAGATTTTGACATTGTTTTACATTAAATTTATTATGTTATTTGATAGGTACTCTCTGTACCCTATTTTTATTTTGTATTTAATCTTGTAAATTATTGACATCGTTGTATTTATCTGGACATTGTGATTATACACAGGAATAACCTGACTTGACATTTAATTTTATATTCATGTCATTTTAATTATAGGTATATACATATATCGTATATACCTATTAGGTACATAATTATATTCATGTTCAATGTTTCATTATTATTGCATATCTTGACGATCACTGTATGATAAGTAATAAAATGTAAGAAAAATGTTCTGTGAAAATTGTACAATGAAATAAATAAACTAAACTAAACTAAACTAAGCTGAATCTCAAACCTCGTTTCGCTCGGTCGATCTGAATACTTCTTATATAAAACTGGCTTACATAAAAAAATATACATTCTAATACGTAGGTAAGTTAGAGTACCTAAGCTTATGCTGGGCTAAAGTTGTTCATTGTCGGCGGCGCGGTTGCGTAGGCGCCGTCGCGGCCGCACGGCACATTAGCGGCGGCCGGCGCATCTGGAAATAGTCGCGACGCGCCGATACCATCGCTGCCTCGCGCAGTCTACATGATTCAGCATTCTTCAGCATTCTCGCAATCCCTCTTGGCCCATTATCAAACACAATTAAACGTTACTTCAGTTAACTAAGTCTTTTGATACAGTTTTAATTTGTTACAGGAGGTTAAGTGAAGAAGAAAAATTACCGTTCATAAAGGAAGCTGACAAGCTGCGGACTCAACATAAGATTGAGTATCCCGACTACAAATATCAGCCGCGGCGTCGGAAGCCACCGCCAGCGCCGCCTGCGAGGCTGAAGCGGGAGCCATCCTTAGAAAGGTCTCAGATAGACTTCTCCAGGATAGAGGTGGACGGCGGACTCTTGGAGGACGGGCCGCCAGATGGCGCTGAGCTGGATCAGTACCTGAAGCCCGCGCACGGCGCGCCTGCTGCGCACTTTGCGCACTCAGACTACCACGAGCTGCAGCCGCGCTACGCCGCCCACACGCATCTCGCCCCCACACTCTACTCCACACCCTCGAATCTCTACCCGCCCTGCGCAGACTGGCCACATTATCCGCAACCATAAGGTAGTCCAAACATTTATTTATGTTATAAGTAAGGACACATAGTTTTTTTTCTACTTTATAATGTAGGTCACTAGACACAGTTGCGCCACATGGGTTACGTGGAAGCGCACGTGCGTTTACTTATCAAAACGCAACCAAATATTTAAACAAACAAATCGATTTCGGCGTCAAGATCTCTTTTACGTTATTTAAAAATCAAAGCGTTTTTATTATAATTGTTCTGGTAACTCGTGTTATTAATACTTCTAGTTTGCTTACGTGTAAAATGAGATGATGCTAAGTATGTTTAAATCAAGATATTCCTTTGATTCCAAAGTTAATTAAACTCCTGATGAGTTCCTAGTCTAAGTTAATTTGTAATTAAGTCTTTTATAATTATTATAAGATAATTAAGTTATGTGATTAAATAGTTTAAAGCTGAAAGATGTATGATTACTTATAGGTAAGTAAGTAAGTTAGTTATATAATGCCACGTCTGAAGCAAACATATATGATCCCGGTTTAAATCTGTAAAACGCCAAAAATCTTTGAGAGAGATGATAACATTCTGGTAATATTGGATTAAAAAAATCACCGGTAATTTATATTATAAGTTCTCAATAAGTAACTTCTCATATCCTTTTTTGTGGACCGATTCTCTGCAATTGTGAAAACCTTATTTGTTATTTCAGTGTCGATGTAGTTATTTTGGTTATTTAAAATAGTTTTAAAAATACATTATTATTGTTAACTTTTAAATGAATGAAAATAAACAAATTTGTACAAGCTGCTTTTTTACCTAATCCTCTAAAACAATTCCCTTTCGTAGCAATCGGGTAAACTTTAAAATTATACGTATAGCATTCCAGTTTGATATAAATTTACTTCTCGCACCCGCATAGTACCCACCGGCATCAATATAATAATATGATGAATCAAAGGCCGCAAAAATATCTGACACGCTCTTATGGCTCTAGGAATAAAGTTTTCATCAGATATTTTTGCGGCCTTTGTTCCATCATATATTTATGCCGGTGACTGTACATCAGAGATAATATCTTTAGATTTTTAGCCTTTACAAAAGTGCAAAAGTGTAAACATGTCTTAGACGTCGACGTACCAACGTGTGAAAATCAGAGTGCAAAACATTGTGAAATGCGAAGTACAGATTGGCCCTAGCATGGGTAGCTCGAGCCCGTGTAGGTAATATGCCCGACAAAAAGCATTCGTAGATAGTTAGGTACCTCTCGCACGTGCACGATTGCTTTGTCATGTATGTATGACATGTTCTGTTAGCTAAATAGTCCTGTGATAGTGACGTGACGCAAAGTGTAGTCGCCGGACTTTTTTTAACTGCCATATTCAGTGGATGCATATGTACGAAAGTGCATAGATATATCATCGGAATTCTTGGAAGCATTATCCAGTAGCCGCCCGACCCGTCGCTTCCGCCCTCGCACAGAGCCTCCTTGTGCTCTCCCCTATCTTATCACTCTCATTTTTCGCGACCGCCTAATGAGGGCAGGCTATCGCAAATTGTGCAGTCTTCGGGTTCAGTGTGGATGATTTATCTGCTTGATGTACCGCCGGTGATAATGATGGATGCCTGTTTTGTTTTTCTCCTGGAAAATTACACGTGTAGCCACGGCGCAAAAACATCTACTTACTTCGGGTTTGGAACTTAGATAGGTAAGTATGCGTATCAGCCCAACTAGCACGATACTTTTTATCGTTTTGTTTTACGTAACGTTTCGTACATTTTCGCCGTTAAACGTGACGATAAAACCTATCGTGCTAGCCAGTGCAGCAAAACTAGTATAAAATAAAACTTGCAAATACACCACGAGATTCCGGTTCGTTACAATCAAAAATCATAATGCCCTTTTACATATTTTACTAAATCTTCTACCCACGCCGCTATAAAGGCTATAAAAGAAAATAATAATAATAAAATGTATTAATTCAAAGGCAGATTAGTCCTCTTCAAGTACTCTATAGCAAGTTAAGTAAGATTCTTGGGATCCTCCACCCTGAAAATTTTGTTGTCGGGCATTCCAGAACCAGTGGTTGACTGCCTGATCGGGGTTTCCACACACACACCAAATAGAGTCGCACCAGTCCCATTTATACCATTTGTATCTAGTTAATTTGAGTTTTAGACATTTTGGGAAATGGTATAATTGAAAATTCATCAAAGCATGATCAAGTCAGGTTTTAGACATTTTGGGAAATGGTACCTAGTATTGACAATTTATCAAAACGCGATAGAGTTTAAATTAATTATAGTCGCATAAAGAATACAGTAATTTAAGAAGTAGGCGTAAGTCATTTCGAGCTTTAGACATTATGAGAATAATCTGTTTTGACATTCTGATATTCTAGGAACACGTTATTATGAAATTATGATATTTGGCTGTAACGAACCGGAATCATCCATACTTTGTTTTCCAAATTTGACAAGCTTCTGGAAAGATCTTCTACGAAATTCAAGTTTTGAATAATTTAAAAAAGTAAACGCCAAAAATCAGCCGGAGTCCCACACAAGGATATAGACGTGAAGCAAAGAGACTAAATTCAGGGCATAAAAATTAAATGAACCAATGAACGCCATCTACGAGAAAAACCTGACATCACATAGACAACTGAGAATGTATCTAATAAATACAACAAACGCAAAGAAGTTCACCATCAAACGACCTAACTCCCAAAAAGGAATTGCGCATGCAATAAGCCTGAAGCGAGCCTTTTCGCTGCACCAGCCAGATACTACAGTGTCAGTGTCACCTGTATAGCCTCCTGCATGTCGATCACGTAACGCATGTACGCGCGTCAGGTAGACACTTTTTATATGGAAAAATTAAAGTTAAATTGTCCTAACGCGCGTTCGGAAGGTTACGTGATTACCTCTGGAGCCTAATCTTCAAAATTTGCCAAAATGAATCGCAACCTTAACAAAATGGGGCATCACGAGCAGGGACCGGAACCGGTTTCTCTTATTAGGGTTTTTCATAGGGTTATTTTAGAAGTGGTTTTTAAAACCCTATCCGTAATGGTAACCTTATGATACGGTAACCTTACTGATAGGGTAACCTTATTGTTATGGTAAGCATATTGGATCAGTAAGGATACCTTATCAACAGGTTACCTAATTGATAGGGTTACCAAATCGATAGGCTTAAGCCTGTAAAGGGGATTTCTGGTCCTTCCTCACGAGGCGAGGGTAAATAAAAATCTTTAGTTAAGCTCCTCTTGCATGTGTGAGTGAAGTTAGGCATTTGTTTTATTGTTTGTGTCACTTTTAAATACACGCAAGAGCGAAAAAGATAAAAAAAATACAGACTGAAGAAGTTTTCATAGTAGCCAAACTTCGTTTCGCTCTACGAAGTTCTCCGTTTTAGCTTGGGCAAAAACGCTTTAGTATGTCCGGATGACCGGCGGTTCTCCCCTGCAGGTTGCATTTCTCAACCGATTCTCGTGGTGTTTTGTGAGCAGATTCGATAATTATTTGGATTTTTTGAAAAAAAAAGACTGGCTCGCGATGTAGGTGTATAGGTACAGCTTACAGAGCCTCTAGTAGGTACCTAATGAATGACCTCCCCCGAGAGCTGGGTACCTGGTTCGCAGGTTTTCTCCACGAAAAAAAAAAAAAAAAAAAAAAAGGTACCTAATGATTAGGTACAGTCCGTGAGCTCTATGAACGGTTTTCGGATTCAGGTGAAATCGTTTATTTTGTCATAAGAACATGAAAGAGCAAGCGAGGAAGAAATGTAAGTAGATCCGAATGCGCTATTATAAATACTTAAAACGTAATTCTATTCTAAATACTGTCTAATGAATTGTAGGTATTATTGCACATAGCTGCATAGGCGTCTATGTAGCGCCCGTGTGCATCATTGCCCTAGCTCCCTCTGGAATCCCCCCAGCGTGCGCTAGCGCAGTGTTAGCGCGCCCGGCGAAATGCACCATAAGTAGGTGGGTAGCCGCTCCTGCATAGCTGTACCCTTTCTAGATTAGCAGCCAACGAATCTAAATGAATACCGAGAACAGCTAACTAAAAGCCAAATTTCAGCAAATCATCTGAAAGTAAATGATCCAACGAGATGATAAATTTCCCAGATTTGGCGCTTCAACAAAAACAGGCGTCAAAAAAAGAGGTTGTTATGAATTGGTAATGGTGCATCGAGAACTGCAGAATGAAGATTGAGTGCAAATGAGCCGCGAGGCGCGTGCGCAAGGGGCTCGCGTTACAGAACGTCAACCGATGCGCTATTCGACACGCGTAAAGTGATATGGCTGCGTGGTAAAAGAGAGTTGAAAGTGTTTAAAGTGTTTAAACCATGTTTAAAAAAGACATGTTTATTTATTTCTCATAAACCTGCTTATTGGAGCTGACAATAGTACATTACTGCAGACAACAGTAAAGAATATTTTTGTGATTTTTTAATATTTATATATATTTTTTTGTGATTATAAAATAAAAAATTACTTACTCATAGCACTCCAGAAGAGTAAAAAAATACAGGTAAACTTATTTTAGAGATTTTTTTTAATATTTTTATTTTCATGTAAAACTACTTGGAATTATTTGTTCACAAGCTTAATAATCTACAGTTTCATGTTTTGCTCCTGTTACAGGGTCCACCCTTAATACTCTTTTAGAATTCAGGAGAAATCTAGTAAATATTATACATACTTACTGCACGTAAGCCGTTTGGATTTTTTCTAAAGCGAATCTATAGTCTTGCACTCGAAAGCATCCTAAAAACTTAATATACTTAGGTACTTTTATATTATAATCTGTGTCTCCGTGTCGGATCAGATCATTAAAAGTCGATTTTCATATATTTATTTGGTTACCGAGTATATAATATTAGATACCTACCTAATTATACTTTTGCAATTTATTTTTAATTTTTTTTTTATCGTTTTGAACTAAGTATTTAATTTCAGGGTGTGACGTGACACACCAAACTTTGTTACAAGAAATTGTATTGTGTGAGGATGTGCACAGTAAATAATCATCATCGTATTTGTATGAGAATTAATTACTTAAATTCTTTTTTACGACGTCCTTTATCACCCTTCACCATAGTTAAACACAGATAACTGTATAGGATGCTAGATCTCAGCCATATCACTTTGCATATTCGTATCGCTCGGCTCTGTCGGGCTTTTTGTGCCCTCGCATGAGGTACGTATTAATTACTTGGGCGGACGGCAGCATGCTCAATTTTACGCTTTAATCTGTCCCTGTTTTTTGTCTTTGAGTCATCCAATCCAATGAAATTCTAGCTGTCATAGGGAGAGACGTAAAAAATTATAATCCGGTTGGAAGGACCATATGATTTGCCTCAGTAATCAAACATCAAACTTACATTTGCGTAGGGTCCAAGCACAATCATCATCATCATCATCATATCAGCCGAAAGACGTCTACTGCTGGAAATAGGCCTCCCCAAAGAGTTACAAACACAATGCACAATAACATTTGAACGGATGTTTAAGTGCTCACGTTCACTGGCAGGAACCCGCGTAGCGGGCGCCTACGCCGTAGTCGCTTACCGCTACATAGGAGGAAAACCACGGGATTGCGGCTACGAGCTTAGCGCGTAGCGATTGTTGGCAGTGAATATGTAATGTAAGAACACCCGTTAAACAATTGCGCAAATATCCAGCAGTTGTATAGCTGTGCGGTATTGAAAGACTAACATACGTTATGTGATAACATTTTCTAGAATAATAACTACGGAATTTTAATAGACGCAGCCTTTTTGCGAGTTCATTTGGTACATCTTGTTTTTACAAACATTATTTGAATTAGCATTGATTTAACAAATGGAATGGTACTGTGAAATATCTACGTGTAATAACAAACTCACATATCTATGTAATAAAGTCAGCAAATTAGTTAGCTGTGCACCGTGCACCCCACCCTGCCTGTGAACTCCCGAGGATGCACTGCGGATCCTAGATGGATTTGTCTCTAGCTTTCGACAGAACCAATCCTCAAATCAATAATGTCGGCAACCCGGTCGATGGGATCAATAGATAATGTCGGCAACCCGATCGATGGGATCAATAAATAATGTGTGGGTTTATGCCAGGCGGCGCCAGCCCGTGCGGGAATGGGTTTCAGGGTAATATTCCCGTACACTTTGCGAGAATGAGATTTCATGACAATTAAAATTTCACCTTTTATTTATGTACCTATTTTTTTATTCCCTCGCATGATGCATTGTAAAATGTTGTATGATACACGTGCGGAGAAGTCATTCCCAACTCGTGTCGATCAAAAACGCTCCCTGACGGTCGTGTTTTTGGCAATCGCCACTCGTTGGGAATTACCTACTTTCCGCACTTGAACATAACAGTAGTTTATGCTACTGATACATAATGAAGGGCCTTAAAAAACGAGTGTGGTTTAGTTTCATAATAGGATCACACGAGTGTTTTAAGGCCTAATTATGTACAGTTGCATACACTACTTTATCTAAACACATCATAAGTACTCTAAGATGGGTTCAGAAGTCGTAGGAAAATGACCTGCATTGCTACGAGTGCTACCTGAAAGTTATCTTTGAAAAAAAAAAGTTAAAAAAAATGAAAGAAAAGTGAATTTTAAAAAAAAATGAAAAAGTAAAAAAAGTTAGAAAAAGTTAAAAAAAAGTATAAAAAAGGTAAAAAAGGAATAAAAGTGACTAAATTTGTAAAAAAAGTAAAAATATGTTAGAAAAAGTAAAAAAAAGTGAAAAAAGGGAAAAACAGCAAAAAAAAATAAAAAAAGTGAAAAAAAAGTGAAAAAAAGTAAAAAAAAAGTAAAAAAAAGGTGAAAAAGGAATAAAAGTGACAAAAAGTAAAAAAAAAGTGCAAAAATAAAAAAAAAATAAAGAAAGTGCAAAAAAGTTAAAACAGTTCGAAAAGTAAAAAAAAGTGAAAGAAAGTAAAAAAAAAGTTTAAAAAGTAAAAAAAAATAAAAAAGTAAAATAAAAAAACATAATAAATTGACGTTTCGTATCGATAACTGTTTTTTCTACTCCTGTACCGTTATCTGTCATTTATATAGGCTGTAGCTCAAATACAATGACACCACTAAAAAGACGTAGAAAAACTCTATGCTCTATGGCCCAAAAACTAACTGTTTAGCGTACTTTTTTGGTTCATACATTTTTCATAAAAGCACTGTTTAACTTTTTTTTAAATCGGCCGCTATATTGCAGTGGTGCCAACTTCATGAACAAATATTTCGAAATAAAAGTATTTATTTACGATTTTACATTTGTATATTATAAATTATTTACTACAATAATAATAAATCATCATCTATTGTGTGTTAAATTACATTTTTTATAAATTCTTGGTATTATTTATAAAAATAAACAGTTCGAATTCGGTCCGGGTCCGGATTTGGTTTGGTTCGGATGGCAAGTGCAAACAAATTAAAAACAAAACAAACCATAAGCAAGAGCTGTCACATTTCCGATTTCCCACCAAAATACAGTTCAAAATGAAAAGACGAAAAATGATAAACTATTAGTCCTAAACTATTAAGATTTTATTCGTGTTTGTGAAGACAAAAGTGAACGTTCCCTTTAAAATGGTCGAAGAAATTAATAACTGCACTCTTGAAGAAATTGCGTGAGTAGCAAAAGTGCGAATAGAAAACTTGCTGCCTGAAAAGTTTAACTATTCTGTAGTCTGCTATTTATTAAAAATTTGTCGTAGAAAAAGTATTGTATGCAACGGTGTATAACTAGTCTAAAAACGCTCGTGGCGTCTTTAATTGCGATGCTCGCCAAGGCTCGCATCGCAACCCACGCCACTCGCCTTTTAAGACCCTTCTTATACAACAGTTGCATAAAATACTATTATCTATAGATACTATACTAAAGACCCACTTGAGTTTTGACAGCTGTTCCAAATTTAAACTCATAACGATACCGATAATCTGTACTGTAATAATAATAACATTACAGTATAGATTTTACCTACTACCACAGACAAGAAAGTTGTCATAGTAAAATTGGTTGTAATAATGCTGGTCATTACCGACGGTTTCTGAACGCATTTTAGAGCACTATGTGCGTAGATAAATAACTATTATGCGGACTTTCGAATGATCCATGGAACATGGCGGATCGTGCTCCAGACAGTGTTTTTTATTTTCTGCATTCTGCTGTTTAAAGTATAATTTTGATAGCATATTATGCAGTGAATGGCAAAGGTGACGGCTACAGTTAATGAAGAATTTTCCTGGAAGTGCGAATAACCAATTCTCGGGCATCATTCGGCGGTTCGTGGTCGCGGCCGCCATTATACTTTGTACTGCTCCAGCTATCACCCAGTGCATTGTGAAGGCCTTCTACCGTACATCATGCTAATAATACTGTTTAGTTTATAAACCTACTGACTCTGGCAAAGGCCCTCGAGGCTGCCATTTCTTTTATAATAATAATAATAATGCTTGTGGCGAGCTGTTGGGGAGTAACGACCCCACGGACCCGAGTGCTCCCGAGAGTCGGTCAGGGCCTCCGTCTCCGGCGTGTCTTCGTCGTTCGGAGTGGAACCCCAAGGGGGCCCGTAGGACTCTCAGCTCTGGCTTGCCTTCATTGGCCGTCCAGAGAGGAGTCGTAAGAGCTATATGCTCCAGGGGTGGAAGTGTTAAAGGGCATAACGCCGCGAGTAACTTCGGAGAAAGCGCAGCACCACCTCTCGACACCCCTGAGCCGCTCACCCGGTGTTGCTCCTGGCCGTCTGTACGACGACGCTTTCAGGGGCCCATCTAGCGAGTGGCTAGTCACCGCCTGCCTCGATAGCATCTCACAATGTTATGGCAGGTGTCCGGAACTCTTGCAATAGCTCATTCATTTGTCCATCCAAATTTCATCCATAGCCCGTTACTCTTTCCTCTTAACCTACAATAGCCCCAACGCCTGTTGGAACCGGTTCACGGGTATCTACCGATGTACCCGTGAATGGGTTCTAGCAGGTGTATTACATCACATTAAACTTCGTCTCCAAAGGGCCTCTACGTGTTGGATCTATATCCCCACGCACGCCTTCCAAAGGACCGGGCTTTGTCCCGTGAATTTAAACAGGAGATACATAATAATAATAACTATTATGCGTCAACTTCTGACTAAGTATATACATACTTTTCTGATTGTACAAATATATATATTTTTTTATACTATACGACGGTGGCAAACAAGCTTACGGCCTGCCTGATGTTAAGCTGGTACCGTCGCCTATGGACACTTGTGACTCCAGAAGAATCACAAGCGCGTTGCCGACCCTTTATTCACTTGAGGATTCGATGTTTTGGCAAATAGAGTCATGATAGATACCTACTGCTAAAACATGATACAAAACGATCACTACCTACTCCGGATGAGCAAGGCTCAAAGGCTCGGGCAGCTCAAGCAGCTCAAGTGGCTTCAACGCCAGCGACAGTTCGTGTGAAACCTCAGATTTACGAGTCACCATCTGCCTCGACTCGTCCCATTGCGCATGCCTAGAATATCTTGACACTAAGATTCATAACTACGACGTGTAATCGGGGGTCCGACTTATACCGGTTCGTCTGAGGCTAGTTGTCGGTAAGTATTGTGAACATGAGCCCAGCACTCAGCAGATATTGGTAAGACGACACCGACGCGTCTGGTACGCATCGGCGAATCAAAACGTACGATCGCACATGTGTGGAGCAACCCGGCCGGAACCCTAGCCGCGTTACATCACGCATCCGCGCGGTTGAGATTTGTTTTCCTTAATGCCAATGTTGTTTATCGTAATAAATTACAATATAGGTACTTTTTATGGGTACCTATTCCATTTAATTTTTGGTAGAAAAATAGCACAGAGAAGTCCCATAGTCCCATACCCACGGAACAAGAAAAGAGATATAATTAGGCCAAACAAAAGATTGGAAGACGACTTCCCAAAAAACGAGTAGATTCTAGAAGAATAGGGAAGAGTGGCGCAGTCTGCAGGAGGTCTATGTCAAGGCTAGCTAGATAAAAACATGAAACAATCAATGAAGAATACACATTTACAATACTAAAGTATGTAAAATTCGAAGGTCGAGAAAAAGGCTACCTACCTAAGTATTTTTATTTATTTTAATCCCCGACGGAAAAAGAGGGGTCTAATTTGACGTGTCTGTGTGTCTGTCTGTCTGTGTGTCTGTGTGTAAGTCTGTCTGTGTGTGAGTCTGTCTGTGGCATCGTGGCGTTTACGAATGGACCTATTTGAATGCGGTTTTTTTATCCAAAAGCTGACGTGATCGAGATGGTTCTTAGCTACGTTTCAATAAAATCGGTTCAGCCGTTTTTGAGATATTGAACTTTGAAATGAAAACGTCGGGGGTTTTACAACTTTTCTAAGTTGTTATTTAATACCTACGGTATTACGTTCTAGTAAATTGAAGTGAGATACTTAAATGAGAAAGTATATAAGTTACCTACTACGTTGGAAATTCGTGAAATACATCGCCTAATTGAAAGCAAAGCCTTAAGTACTTAGGAGGGATGAATGCACGAGTACCTAGGCATAACAACGTAAGTAGGTATAACGATTTTGTTTGAGAAATAAATGAGTTTTGAAGCAAATATGGAGCTGGGTTTGATTAGTGACTCATTATCAAACTAACATTGAGTTAATATAGTGTAAAGCAGACATCCGCTAGCATACCTAAGTTAGCGATAACCTATCGCAATCACTAAATTTCATTTCCCACCTGTATTCTTTTGCCTCGTTTGTCTCGTTTGCGCGGCAGCCCCAACAGCATCCTGAGCATGTTCGCTTACCGCTGGGACAGTCCTATGCTAGCCCGCTGGACGTCCATGCATGTGCAGGTAAAGACGCGCGCACGAGAATTTTAGACCCTATAGTTATTTGTGTCACAAGGGAGCAAAATAGTATATTTACGGCGAGGGCGGTGTATTGAATCCTGAACGTGGCGAGGGATCCTACAATAGAATCCTGAGCGTAGCGAGGGATTCTAACGTAGGATCCTGAGCGTAGTGAGGGATTCAAGTGTTAACGCCCAAGACGAAAATAATTTTGCTCCTAAGTGACACATGTAACTTTTCACACCGACTATGAGGAAAACATTAGCAAAAAAACAACAAAAATTAAGAAAAAAAAAGAAAAAACAACAAACCAAAAAACAAAAAAAAATAAAAAACAAAAACAAACCAAAACAAACAACAAAAAAATAACAAAAAAACTAACGAAACAAAAAAAGAAAATGTCAAAAAAACCTAAAAAAATTACAAAAAAAAAAGTTTTTTTTTTACAAAGAATACAAAAAAAACAGAAAAACAAAAAAATAACAACAAAAAAACTAACAAATATACAAAAAAAGAAAAAACAGCAAAAAAACCAAAACAAATAATCAAACATAAACAAAAAATAACAGAAAAAATACAAAAAAAACGAAAAAAAACGAAACAAAAAACTAACGAAACTAAAAAACGAAACAAAAAACAAACGAAACTAAAAAAAAACAAAAAAAAAAAACAAAAAAAAACGAACAATAAACAAAAAAAACGAACAAAAATACAAAGAAACAAAAAAAAAACAAAAACTGAAACAAACGAACAAAAACAAAACACGAAAAAAAACCTAAAAAAAACAAAATTTGAAACAAAAAAATAACAAAAACAAAAAAAACAAAAAACTAATAACAAACAAAAACAAAAAACAACAAAAACAAAAAAAAAACAAAAAAACAAACGAAACAAAAACAAAACAACAAAAAAAAAATGGCCGTTGGGGCGGAAAGGTTCTCGAGTGGCGACCACGTACCGGAAGGCGCGGCGTGGGTAGGCCCCTCCACAAGGTGGACTGATGACCTGGTAAAGGTCGCGGGAGTCCGCTAGATGCGGGTGGCGCAGAACCGGTCATTTTGGCACTCTTTGGGGGAGGCCTATGTCCAGCAGTGGACGTCTTTCGGCTGATATGATGATGATGATGATGATATATATACGTTTGTCAATTACGATGAAATTACAATCGATTATTTTATCAAGATTCTATTGGCACATTGCGTAAATGCTGCAAGCCAATGAATAAATTAAAAAAGTAGATTGAACAGAAAAGTAGCATTTTGCTCCCTCTCGTCGGGGACCAAAACTTACTTTTCTGAATGAGAGGTGTGAAAAGTATTATTATTAACTAACACGCATTTAGTCATAAGTTAATAATTATTTTTTACTAACAAATGTGTATGGACCTTGTCTGAAATAAAAATGAATTGAATTGAATTGAATTGTATCGTTTGTCCGAGTTTTGATTTCGGCAATAAGCCAATTATCTCGAATTCACAATCATCAATTTATAATCATCCTGAAAATGTCATGGCTTTAGAGAAAAACGGCTTTTAGGAAATGAAAATTCGGACAAACGATACAGTTGGGAAACAATTTTTAGTGATTCAGATAGGTAACTACCTTTTTTTTTTTTTCGGTGGGAAATGCTTTAGGTACCTACGCATTCCGCTTGGCTGGGGAACCAGGACGGGTATGATGGACTCCCGGGAACCGCGCGGACTACCACCGTCTAAAACCCCACGATGTTCTGCGCGCTGCTCTTTGGCGGAGCCACGGGAACGCTTGCGCACACTTCCGCGACTCCGCCAGCAGCTGTCTCCATATGGGACCCGTCACGGGGGGAGGCGTAAGTACCCGCCCCCAGTAAACCATCGTAAGGAGCGTACCCGAACTACTGGCACGCTCTCCAACTCGAGGACCTGTAGTGTGGGTGGCAGACGCCCCCGTGTCTGTCACCCGGAGGTCCTCATTATGTCGGTAGGCGCCGATAGATAGGTAACTACCTAACCTGAGTTAGCGCATCGTAATCGTAAACTATTCTCATGGAATTACTTTTGCATAGCCGGGGGCTGGTCTCTAAATTGTACTGAATTACCTACAACCAAACTTTACCTACATTTTTGGGAGGAAATTCAAATAATCTTGTTCTGGTCACACGTTGTGTAATAGGAATTTTAGTTTTGATAGATACTAGAAAATATTTTTGATTTTCTGTGCACACGTAAGGTACCTAAAAAAATAAGTAAGCAGCTCACATAATTTCTACTACTATATTATTATACTTACCTACTTACAGTACAGTCAACGACAAACGCATATGTTTACACTTTCTCACCGTAAGTATATCATTGTAGCCAGGCGAAAAATGAAATGTAGTGTAAATAAGACTAAGCTCATAATAAGTAGGTACTATGCCAAATATCAACTCAATCGGAAACCGCGGAATGGGTCAAGTTCAACTTACTATACCTTTGTATGTTTCTTGCTGGCCACTTTTCTCTTAGCGATGCTCCAAATCAGCTCTATGGGCTTCAAGAAACAGCGGTATGGTGGCAGTCTTAGTAAGTGACTCCTTACGTTCCAATGTGTTGATTTTATTTATATTTTCTAAAACTTGTAGAGTTTATCCGGTTCTTTACACATTCCTGTTTATGATTCAGGTATTAATTATGTTCACGTATACCTATTCACACTCTTCAAAGTTATAGGCAAATGTTAGAACCAGTACATTAAGTATCAAAATATTTATGCAGCACCAACCTACTAAGTTGTTTACGACTTGTAAACATTGCAGTTTTTCGTTACAGGTACAACGCTTCCGATCGGGTTCTCACATTGTCGTAATTATTTACGAGCTTAAACTAATAGTTTGCGGACAAACGGAAAACATAAACCGCGAACCATTTGAATGAATGACATAAATAAATTGATAACCACAGAGGACTTTTCTATATACTGTTGATAACTGAACTGAAGTTTCTTACTGAAAACAGTGCCACCTTCTTGATAGGTGGCGAACTCTTTGAAGCTGTAGCGATTGCTATGCAAGGCTGTCAAAGTATTTCGATAATAATATAAAATAGCCTAGGGGTAAAGACGGCGGTATTTGGGGTCGATGGGCCGGGGTTCAAACCCTGCGACCGACACACTTTTTGTATGTTTTAACAGAAAAGTTTTAATATCGCAGAAGAGATGGCGCCTGCTGTACGCAAGCATTAAATGCCTTCACAATTTGGTCGAGTTGCCTGTCTATCTCAGTATGTATATATATATCATGCTATGCGAACTTAGAACTTAATGCAAATCCAGTTTCTTATTGAAAACAGTGCCACCTTCTTGATAGCTGGCGAACTCTCTGAAGCTCTAGCGATTGCTAGGCTAGGCTGTCAAGGTATTTCAAAATTCGCCGTATTGTCACAAGGCATCAGTAGCCTAGGGTATCAGTAGACGGTGGTATTTGGAGTCGATGATCCGGGGTTCAATCTCTACGACCGACGCACTTTTTGTATGTTTTGTACATTCAAAGAAAAGTTGTAACTACCGCAGAAGAGATGGCGCCTGTATACGCAAGCATTAAATGCCTTCACAATTTGGTCGAGTTGCCTGTCTATCTCAGTATGTATATTGTAGTCTTTGACATATATTGTAGTCTTTGAACTGAACGTTGTGCCAAGTTTGTGCCAGCATTTCGTAATGTTGTCTAAACCTACTCTAAAATCACAAAATGTTTAACCGTCATGTTGGTGTCCCTTGTATTCATTCAACTGAATAAGTCGCTGTAATCAAAAACAATTTTTTTACTATGGTAACTCCACTAATGTTATGTCAAGATTGTCAAGTATCTAACAATTGTCAAAAGACGATACAGGACTCGTTTCGTTCGTAGTGATGATTCGCTTTTCATTGTAACTGATGGGGTAAATATTCTCCTGGAATGATAACAAATAGCCAAAGATAAGTTCTGCAATAAAGTATTAATGGCCAAACCACCGAATGGCTGGCTTCAGCTGGTAAGTGACTTGTGGAGTTATAATTTTATATATTTTGACGAGGAGTTAGTAATTGTTTATATGCATGTATTGTCTTCCCTGGCACCAGTAATTGGGTGAAATTGATCAATTGACTGCCCATTGTGCTCAATATATACAGCGTGGTAGCCTCGCATCGTAGTTTTTTTTGCTGTGGTACAATATTCTATTACTGTGTATGTTTAGAATATTGCGAAATCCTACCGACTCTCAATTCGGTCACCGGGTTTATGATCCATAATATTATAAACTTAACAATGACACACCTGTACAAAGCTTACTCATCACTCTTGAATGTTATTTTAAATAACAATCTTTACCATTCTTAATAATATAAAATGAAGCTTTCCACATGTATAATATTAATTATATTTAACATTTCATTTCCTTTAATATTTTAGGTACCTTTCTGAAGGCTTCCAAGTTATAATCGAGAAGTCAAAAGAAGCAAAATGCTCTTTACAAGATGTACAGTTGCGTTTTTTGTGCCCTGATGACCTCGAAGAAGTAAGTACCTTTGTGTTTCCATTGCCATAACAACTATTCAAAGTTTTATTACCTTAGTGTGTCTTAAGCATGTAGCTGATAACATTCATGTTTAGATATATTTGACAAATTGTACAGTCAACATCTAATATATATTACTGAGAAATAAGGTGCAAAATTGTAAACATATCATTGTTGGTGACTGTACTACCAATATATCGCTATTCAATTATTATTGTGGTGGAGTCCCGGCGAGTGGTGCCCCCTAGCACCGCGCATCCGGGTGCACCACACCCCCTGCACTATAGGTAAAGCCGCCCCTGAAAGTTCTAAAGGTGCAAAATTGTTCACAGGTGAGGAGTTTGTGCAGAGAATGGTTCCCAATAGAGTACCCCCAGTCATGGTACGAAGACATCACCTCATCAGAGAGATTCTTTGCTCTGGCAGCCGTCTACAAAACACAAATTATTGGTCTGATTGTGGCCGAAATCAAACCTTACTTGAAACTTAATGCTGAAGACAGAGGCATCTTGTCAAGATGGTTTGCCTCTAAAGACACTCTAGTTGCATATATATTGTCTTTAGGTAAGTATTGATGTGTTAAACTTATCTTAGTCAGGCTCCCACAAGGTCATATATATTAAATCAATTTTTGATTACAATGCATGTACTTGTACTTGGCATACAACTCTAATTTCCGAAAGCAATTTACTCAACATAATGGGTTTTACCTCACGGTAATAATAATGTAGGTACTTATGTTTGCTACTGTTGAAAGAATAACAATCATATTTTCCTTACTTGCCTTGTTTCATAGAATTGATAAATTAGACTTTTCATAACAAACAGGAATAACGAAGTTTTCTTCTTGGGCCTAAATTTTTTCGTATGTCCGTTTGTCCAACTGTTCTCCTCTGTATTGTAGAGGAGAACAGTTGGACAAACGGACCTGTAGGTCGCATTTCTCTATCAACAGATTCTCGTGAAATTTTGTGAGCAGGTTGAATAATATACAGTTTTGTTTTGTTGTATCAGAATTAAAAAAAAAACAGTTTCACGAGTTCTACAGAGCACCTAGTCTTTTTTTTTCAATAATTTGCTGTCAGGTTATTATTAATGAAGCATAGGGTAAAACACCCATTGATTGTCACCCAAAAATAACAGACAATTTTTTTCCCTATAGTGGTTTTCATTGGATTTTTGCCTTTGTTCATTAGCTTTGATATGCATTTTACCCTACATACATTATACCATTAAGTCCTTTTATGAACATCATGCGAATTACACTGCCAATGTGAAGTCTTTAAACTCAAGAGAATCTCATGTATACTGCTAGCTCTTTAAAATCTGAATATAACTTTTTTGAAGAACCATTACTGTAGCCCCTAGGGGCATATGTGACCATTGCTATTATTCAACCGCGACGAGTTTACACTTGGAATACCTGTCAGTTCATATAAACTTTTACCTATTTATATGACAAAACTGTCACCGCCAAGACTATTCTAATTGTTGATTACATCTTGTTCTTGATCTACAAGCTCATCTTTATTAAGGAACCTATTAATAGAAATTTTTTATTATAGTATTAATGAATTTATGTGTAAATAAGCAATCAACAAATTAGTTAGCATGTATTGGAATTGATTTGACATTTAATAGATATATATATTTTTTGTAATTGTTAACTTATGCATGTGAAATTTGAATTATTATTAGCTTGTACATTTTATAATATTATATTTCCGACGCGATTGTAAAATTGTTATGGAATAAAGAAATTGAATTGAATATGCCTGTGTCATAGGGGTAGTCCGCTCGTACCGGCGCTCTGGCGTGGCCACGCTACTGCTGGACGTGCTGCTGAGCCACCTGGCGGGAGCCTCGCCGCAGCCGCCGCACAACCACCGCGTCAAGGCCATCTTCCTGCACGTGCTCACCACAAACTCTGAAGCTATACACTTCTATGAACAAAAAAGGTATGTGGAGATTCAGCTTGAGAATCAGAGTGATCCGGAGTCACATATTGTCTTGAGGGTTCACTTGACAACACAGTTGGCTCTCGGGATGCTATGCACACTCAATTGGGAATGGATGAAAATTTTAGAAGTGCCTGATTATTTTTTTGGTGATAGGAATAACCTTCCTTAGCACCAGAAAAAAATTGCAGACTGACTTTTCAGCTGGGTCAATTATTTTTGAAAAATATAAACAGTTTCCTCACTTACGTTTTGGGTTTAGTTGGGTTTAGGTTTACGCACAGACAGACAGACACACAGACACTTCAAACTTATAACACCCCTCTTTTTGCGTCGGGGGTTAAAAAGGTTATGCTCATTCTTGTCAAAAGACATGCATGACGAAAGACTACGTTTTATGGGCCAGTGTTATTTATCTGTCAAATATCTGGTTGGCTTTGATTTTAGACTGTGGCCTTCTGTACGTTTATAGTAATATTTATTGAGGATATTGTTATAATGCTAATTGTTAGCATTACATCCTCGCATCGTGAATGTTCAAGGCCACTAAGGTTCACTAGTGCAACGTCTATGACTTGACAAGCTTTCTGTTTGATTCTTTACTATCTAGGTGCAATATTAACAAACGCAGTTTTTAAAGAAAAAGGAAATCTTAGCACAATTAATATAGATGTTTTCTTTTTCTAGCATAGCCTATTGGTGAATTTGCTTTACGTAGTATGTTTTATTACTACGTATGCTTTACGTTGTCCAACCACAATGTGAAATGATATATTCACTCAGCTTTTTGCAACTTGCGTGTGCCTAGGTTTCCAGATTATTAAGTATCGTATGGCACACTTTCGTGGCTTCACAGTGCCACGCCACGCCCTGTAACGAGATATGAATCATGCGAGGCGTTGAAAAGGTAGATAATTAATGAGGTTATCCGAGTTCAAATCAATTCTTGAATCATATTTAACAATAACTGTGACCTTAATAATCTGACTGATAATTAACTCTGTGTATATTGTACAAAAACCTACAAATTGCCCCAATTATTGTAATAGATGAGAAAACTAGATTATTCTGTTATCTTAAGGACTGCCTAATGCTGTACCATTTCAAGTTGTTTTAATCTTTTTTGTCAGGTTTTGATCTTATCAAACATATTATAATGATAAAACTGATAAAGTGCTCGTGGGTCTATTATTAAGAACTAGATACCCGCGCGGCTCCGCCGCGTATACAAATAATCTAGGCGGAGCGAAGCACGGCGCGCCTTTGTAAAGCGGCCATAATTAATTATTTACTCAAATATAAGGTTTTTTCAATTGGAAATGCTTTAAAAGCACAGGTCATTATATATTTATAAATAAAAACACATTTTGAGGTACAAGTAACATATAATAAATAAATAATAAGTGCACAAAGTCATTAATTAAATAGGTGATTAGTGTTAATGATTTTTGAACCATTCGATATTACAATAAGTCTAGGTAATTGGTAATTATAATGGTATCATAATATTACTTAATGTTTTTACACTAAGCCAACAATACCAATTGCTATATATAGCCTGAGAACTTTACGGTTTTTTTGGAAATAATTCAATATCAAGCTGATTTTTTTTTTACGGTTTTTATAGGTGATTTTAAGAACCTATATTTAAAAATATTACGTTTTTGCGGACCGGAAGTACGGAAAAAAAAGTTGTGGCTGAAAACTGGTGATTTTTGTCCGCAAACATGGTATCAGTATTTTTATAATGGAAACTTCTTTGTAAATGCTAGTTCTAAAATGTATAACTTGAATACAATAATATATGCAACGGGAAATATGAGCTTTTAAATTAAAACGGTGGTTTAAGTTCTTGTCAAATTTACTCAAAGAAAATAATAATATAAGTTTTTTTCAGATAGACATTAATAACTAATATTATTTCCAAAAACTATCATTTGAAATAAAACAACATATATGTTTGGAAAATTGTTTTTTTGTTATTCCGTAATAACATAGATCGCAAATATATATCAGTTGCATTTTTTTTGGAGACCTTTAATTTAAGCCCCCAGAATATCAATGGAACAATAATACAACCAATATTATTTATTTTCGTTAATATACTCACTTACAACTTACACTTCCAATCTGATTTGGACCTAATTGCCCTATAATTAAGGATTATTTTAGAACGCACGGCGAAATGTAGGCATTGAGTAGCACGTGCTGTGCCGCCACCTCCAAGGCCAACTTTGTATTGTCACTTCGCTTGTTCGTGCAAGGTCCGTGATTTTTGAATTGATACCTACACTACGTAGCCCTTGCCCAATAAATTTTTATTTTAGTGATTTTAATGATTTTTTGTAAATTGTGTTACGTAGGTAGTTCTTTGGGGGAGGCATATCCAGCAGTGGCTGTCTTTCGGCTGATATGACGAGTGCCCAGAGGAGAATAGTTACCTTAGAGCGTTTTAGTTATTTGGCCGATGACAGTAAGTAGTCATCGCTTGCGGTCGAGTGCTAACCTTACCCTTACGGTGCCGTCTCATAAGACGCGCACATATTCAAAATATTTTACGGCGCCCGCTGTGAAGCTGTGGAATGAGTGGGCCTTGTATTGTCGCTAAGACAGTCCCAGTCTGTTGCATTGCATCATCATCATCAATAATCATCATCGTCCCAAAGTGTGCCACAATCAACGGCCCTGTGCCACCCGCATCCAGCGGACTCCCGCGACCTTTACCAGGTCATCAGTCCTGCTTGTGGGGGCCTACCCACGCTGAGCCTTTCGGTACGTGGTCGCCACTCGAGAACCTTTCCGCCCCAACGGCCATCGGTTCTACGTACAATGTGCCACTTAAGTGTAGCGATTCGGAGGGCTATCGACCTTGGTTCTGCTGCGGATATTTAGCCTCATTTCTGATGCAATCACGCAGAGAAACTCCCAGCATAGCCCTCTCCATTGTCCTTTGGGTGACTTTGAGCCTTCTTATGAGGCCCATAGTAAGACCACGACCACGTTTCGGTGCCATACGGCATTGCATCACTCAAGCGTAATTTGAAGATGTGGCTTTCCAACGACATGTGAATAAGTTGAATACTTTATTATATACCTAATGTATGTATTTATAGTATTTGTACGTATAGTATTAATTAATATAATTGTATTTTTCTTAAATGTAAGTGTGTTCTTGGTTTGTTCTATATTTTATTGTACACGGTGTAGGTTTCTCTATACAGGGTGAAATTTTATTAACCGGTTAAATTTTCACAGTGGATGTCTTATATTAGGGAAAAACAAAAAATACGTGTTTTTTTCTTTCAGTATCTTTCAATAAGTACTAAATTATTGAGACACAGCAGCCGAAAGATATCCTAAAAAACTATGCGTTTGAGTAACACTCTTATATCTCTAAAACCTACTTAAGAGCGTTCAATAAAGCTCTAGTAATACTTTTGGAGTTATTTTATTTTCTTAACTCCTCTATAATACTATTAGTTCCAACTGAGATAGGTATTACTCACTTATAAAGATTAAGGTTATAATAAAACCCTCAGCTAACACCAAAATATTAGTTGTGGACTTACCTACATTACATCTCAGTAAAGAGTCCCCAAGACGCACGATTCTCATTTTAAAACATCATGCTGGAATAAGAAGAAACTTTATATACACAATGGGATCCGTCATATCAACATAGGTCGGAAATATATACTAAAGTTCTTTTCACTCTATTTTACTCCTTTTGTTGTGTAAACACAGATTCGAGCACCCTGTTTTAAAACGAAAGCCAGAATGCGTTTTAAACACGGATCACGCTAGAGCTCGATAAAAAAGTAATAATTATACGCTTAATTTATTTTACTATAATTATTACTTTTTTATGGGTGGTTTCAAATAAAACTATTTAGGAATAAAATCAACAGTTTTTTTATTAGAATCAAAACAATAACGCTCATCAGCAGAAAAAAAATTGAAAGCTTGGCAGCTGACTCTAAATTAGACAAAATGAAATACTCTCAAGGAATAAACATAATATAACTAATATAATTATGCGAGAGCTAAAACAATCTTGTCTAGATATATTTTCTTATTATGATCGTTATTTGTTGTCTCTGTCAATGAAAAAGTCCTTAATATGTAGCATAAAAGCGTTAACACGACTTAACAGGAAATCGTGTAGATATTTGTTACAATTGAAAGTAATGAATCGAATTCTTAATTAAATTACAATCAAAAAAATATAGAAGTAACTACTCATTTGCTTCTGTCAATGAAATACTAATGATAGAACAGCCTTACGAGGTTCTAGTTTTACATTGCACATACTCGTACTGACACGATCGATGTGACCGACACGTTAATTAGTGTCAGTCTAATTCGGTTCTTTTATAAAATATACATAGGTACATAAGTATATACATTATATGAAACATTTATAAATCACAGTAAGCTCACCCTGTCAGGGTACTACCAATCGAGTAATACATGTATATATGTATAACTGCAATGTAGTAGTTATAATGAAAACTCGATGAAAATTTACATTTGTAGGCCATATGTCAATATCTCATCAGAATAATAATAAATAAATAAATATTTGCGGACAATCTTACACAAATCAACCTAGTCCCAAACTAAGCAAAGCTTGTACTTTGGGTACTAGACGACGATATACATAGGTACTTATATAGAGAAATTAATACTTAAATACATAGAAAACATCCATGACTCAGGAACAAATATTCGTGCTCATCACACAAATAAATGCCCTTACCGGGATTCGAACCCAGGACCTCTTGCTTCGTAGGCAGGGTCACTACCAACTAGGCTAAGGCGGTAGAACTAGGCAGAACTTCGAAAACACTAATTATCATTATCTGAATCGCACGTTTCGGTCACAATTAATATATCCTCATCATCAACTTGTACGTCAGAGTGATGCTCATTTATATTTCCATTTAATTCTATATTAGAAATGGCTAAAGAATCATCGTCATTTTCTAATTCATTATCGCTAGTAACTTGATCCTCATCATTTGGTAACGTATTTGCGTCTTCATCATCAGATGAATCTGTCGAGTTGTCATAGGCAGCTGTACCCTGACATTCTTTTTCTGTGCAGTTGACACACAAAACAGTACAATTTAAGCCACACTTCTTACATGTGCAATTGCGCTGGCATGATTGTTTACATTTGCAAGAAATCATATCTAAAATGCAACAAGCTTACGGCCTGCCTGATGTTAAGCTGGTACCGTCGCCTATGGACACTTGTGACTCCAGAAGAATCACAAGCCCTTTATTCACTTGAGGATTCGCTGTGTTGGCAGATAGAGACATGCAGGCATGTCATCATTCCCACACAGCGCACCCTAGGGAGCTCTGGCGACCTTACTTACCACCAGGAACACAACACTACATACTTCATAGCATGCTTCATATTTTACCTACCGCAAATAACGTTTGTATAGTTTTGCAGGAAGGAACTGCAAAAGTAACTTTGTAATCGCATGTATTTGTATAGGATTACAAACGTAGGTATGCAGTTTGTATATCTCTGAATCGTGAGTGAAGTTGCAATATTTTTAGGATTTTTATGAATGGATAGGCTAAAAACTAATTATGTTCAAAATAAGAAGCTTGTGGGTCTGCTAGAAGTACCTTAGAACTACGATGATCATTATCAGTGAGTCAGTGTATATGTCAGTGACTAAACTAAGGAATTTTGACGGGCTATTGCCTTAAACTAAACTATTGTTCTTAAACTAAAAGTTCAAATTGAATGTTATTGAGAATTAATGTAAGCCATATTATGCCCTATATGTTACTGAGGAGTCACGTTTCTGGCTTTAGCCAGCACAAAATTACAGGATGTTGAAAATGGCTTCAAGAAAAGGATGGTACGGCCGTGCCTCTTTGTTTTGCACGACTTAGCGGGGGCACTGCCGTTATAGTATGCCGTATAGTTGCAGCAATGGTTTATAAAACAGTGTTGGTATCATTTGATTAGAAATATAAGAAGACGAAGATCGTCACTATTTCAGATATACTTGTTATAATAGCACAGAAGTTAAGTACGTTTTTGTTTTCAGAAATGGCATATTTTATTTATACCTAATGCCTGGGAAAAAAATTAACAGTTAATATTATTTCACCCTGTATAATGTACATTTGTAAAATAAAAGAAAAATAAATCTTTAAATTGTTTTGTTAATTACGCTAAATCGTATTTTTTATGTAAATGATGTCATGCTTTTGTATTTCCGACTGTCAAGCTGTTCTCTCTATAGGTCGCATCTGTCAACCGATTCTCGTAAAATTTTGTAAGTGAGTTCGATATTTGGTTTTCTCGGTTTCCGCTTGGGCAAAAATGCTTTTGTATGTCCGGCTGTCTGACTAGGTCGCATCTCTCAACTGATTCTTGTGAAATTTTGTGACCGAGTTCGATATTTATACCCCTTTTTGACCGAGAAACAAAACAAGCAAATAATATTTTTAAAGCAATTCAAATTAGCATTAAACAGAATTGATTTTAAATCTTACTAGCTTCTGCCTGCGACTTCGTCCATATGGAACTTGTTTATATCGTACTTTTACCCCCCACCTCAACTCCCCATAAAACGATAAACAAAGTTTTAAGTCAATAATATAGATTTTTAGATGCTAATAACTTTTTACGTAAGCAATATTTCTTAAAAATCAAAACGTACAGACCTAGTTTTTTATTATATCTACAACATATCCAAAAATTATAAAAATCGAACTATGTTTACGGGGTGAAAAAGGTTCATGCAAAATCCTCTTAACCCTTATTCGTAAGGATTGAATAATGAAATACGTAAGTGACTAATATTGAAGTGAAAGTATGTACAGGTAGGTAGGTAGGTATTTAGATACCTCAGAGGCCCACTCGTCTCCGCGATTAGAACATCTTATCACGACATTAGTCTTTGTCAATTCACTCTTAACTTTTGACACACTGTTCCCCAATGCACTGCTTTCTTGTTTTCTTCTTCTTCAAATTGTGGCGATGCATCACCGCAACAAAAATAACAAAATAAGCAACTTGTAATCGTATTTCGCGGGTATTTGCGGCAGCTCACCAACAGCAATACGTTTCGCAACAGCGTGAAGCACTTTCAGATTTGTATATACCCTCTTGCATGCCTTATGTAATTTAATATTTTTCAAATTCTCCGACCTTGAAAACAATTCGTCTAGTCGTATTTCACTAGATTCGTATAGTTTTTGTAATCCTTTTTCACCAACTTGAACGACGTCGAAACACAACAGAAACAGGTACAATTACAGATTCTACACTTATTATTGTTATGTTCGTTTTCGTTGCCCTCCATGATTACTTTAAACACCACGCTGCCACTTCGAAAAACTGTCTCGCTCGGTCAGACGTACAAGGAAGGCGACTTGTCAATTGTTATTTGTTCACCCGCGCGCGCCTCTTGCCGCCGCGCCGTACCCTTCCGCTCACCGCGCATTCCCCTCTCGCGCCTATTGTAAGTGATGATATATTTAAAACCACTAAATATGTATTTTAAGGTGGTTTATCATTTCATTTATTTCAATTTGACCTTTATGAATGATCTGTGTCTATTGTTTGACTGATATATTTATTTCCAACGACTTTTTCAAACTTTTTATAACTTTAGGTATCTTGGGTGTATTCCGTATAAAAAGTGTCTAGTCACGTAAAAGAGACATATATAAACCATAACTATAATGATACCTATTATGCTATTATCGGTATGAATTTTTAATTTTTACTTTAATAAAAATATTATGAATTACGAATTTCCATTAACAAGACTAAGTGTATTTTACATGCATCACAACGAACATAAATAGAAGTAGTATATCATAAAGTAAATAATTCTTATATCATTTTCGCCTGATTTTTACGGAATTTATATAGATTACTTTTAATTATTTTGTACCGTTGCGGTATTAAATTTAGGTGTATTATTAATGAATATTTAGTCAAATTACCCAACCTATTTTTTGGTTTAAAAATATGGCTGATATCTATATATTGTTGTGTTTTCATAGAGAGAAACCGTAAAGTTCTCAGGCTAATAATATTATAAATAAAGTAAAATTATATAAAACTAAGTAAAGTTAAATAAAATCTTAAGATATATGCTACTTAGTTAGTACAATCTAATAAATAGTTAGTACAATCTATTAAACTTATAATATTTCTTTTTTCTGGGCTGTTGCCATGTGGAGGTGATCAATGGATCTGAGTTCAGGAGAAGTTTATTCATAAGGTCTGTGTTTGTGAAAACACGAGAATTTTTTCGTGTGTGGTTGAGCCTAAATGCTTTTATATTTTTATTGGTCGATTCTGCCGCCTCTTCTGACAATTCACCTATAAAAACTAGTGCGTTTTCTATTGCTACGGCACCATGTAAAAACTCTTTATGCACAGACGAAGGTAGGTTTTACCATGGGTACGCTGTCACGAGCTGCTTGGCTGTCTCTAGGGCATATTCTTCAAATTTTGCTGTATTTATCTTATAGCCAGATGACATGCACTCTAAGAGAGTTCCACACCTTTCAATAAGACATTGCTGAATGCCGGTGATTTCCGCAGATACAACCGGATTTTTGAAAAAATTCCTTGCAGTATTTCCATCATTTGATGTACCACAACCTCCACTCCGTGGTTTGTCCACAATCAATCCTAACTTTTGCCGAAACTCATCCTGGATCCTTTTCTTCGTTATAGCAACTTGCTTTTTATCTTCCACTGATCTAGCTTGCCATCTTTGCGTTTGTAATTTATACGACAAATGAATGAAATATTCGAAAAATCGAATCCATGAATGTAGAGGTGACAGTCCAAATTCTAATTTATCATAATCAATACTCCTCGTAATGCCTGAATCGATGTCGTTCATCTGTTTGGGCAACGCTCCATATATGTAACACTTTGCACAGGAGGCGTCACTGAGAGCGCTGCATATTTTTCCATCAGCCATGGTTAACTGCAGGCAGTGATTTACTTCAATTTCCTTATCTTCGTCGTACGTGAGCTTTGTAGGATTCAGCTCATTGATGGTTGAATCTTTAGTCTCCTTGATGAACTGAAAGCGGATTGGTCGGCAATATCTGGTGGATGGTGGGCGTGGGTTCTTCCATAGTACCGTCTCTTCAGAAGATGTATCCATCGAGAGATTTGAGACCAATCGAAGCGGCACATACGATGTTACGAATAAGATTCCATCTTCATTGACATCTGAATTAGAAAAGTTCTGCTTGTACTCGCTATGACCAGTGCTGCCATCAAAGCCCCCACTTTCCTATAAAAAAAAAATACCCATAACATTCTTGAGGAATAGTGGCCAACACTTCTTTCTGAGATTCAACTATACGAGCCGCAGTATGGTCCAGCAAGCTTTGAAACTCCATCTCCGTCGTGGATTCAGTAACCCTTACGTGGATTCAGTGACCTCAGGATAGCATTTCTTTTTTGCTTCTGGTACTATTGTGTACGAGGGTAGAATGGTATTTTCCCGAGAATTTACAAAGGGTCTAGCAGGATAAGCTAACAAGAGTGGCCTTTTCCGCGTCTGAACCATTCGTAGACAACCAACGTTCAAATATAAAACCCCTTGAAAAGGATCCGACGTATTTGTCATCTGAAAAAAAAGGAAATATAAAAATTTCCTTTCGTTATTTTTACGTAGTGGTTGGCGCCTTGGCCTGCGCTCGCGTAGCAGTCTTCTAGCTAGTCAGTTTGCAAGTTTTCGCAAATAATTGTTTATGGCCTTTAATCTAGACATATTTCCTATTGAAAGTAGCAACAAGTTATCGTTTCGTTCGATTGACAAGATAGTTAAAAGTTCACGTAAATAATCAACCTACAGATTTTTCTAATAAAACTAGATCGTGGTCGTAGGCCTATCGTTATTTCTAGACCTCGTGATCTTGTCGCACTGTCATTGCTTTTCCGGAGAGCGTGAACGTTTTTTTTATCGACCGTCTTGATATCGATGTTTATATAATGCAACAATGCGATTGAATTTTCGCCTTTTAACTCTTTGCTCAATCAAAATGAAAACTTCTTGATGAAAAATAAGTAGATAACCTCATTGGTAAAGCGATATAAATGATTTCCTATTTGCAACTGCAACGACGAAAAGTAACTCACCATTTCCAGTACATCGGGAACTTCAATATCGTAAGTGGTACCTATTTATTTGCAAATGTTTTGAAGATTCCTTTGTTGAACGCTGATATATCTAGATGGAATGTATAATAGCAGCCATTTTTGAATTACCAGTACCAGCAGCCTTTAAAAAGCATTTGTTTTTTGAAACCGCGTGTGGGGCTGGTCAGTGCGCCCTTCGCATGTATATATGCAGCAGGATTTACAGTTACCACCCAATGTGAAACTCGTGATCACCAAAACTCCTATATGACCCTTAGTAAAGTTACATTGACGATGTAGAGTTATATACAGTGTATTGTAATTATTGTGGAAAAACTATGATACCTACTCGTAAACAGTCTTAAGTAAGGTACCTACCTACACCCGAGACTTTTATTTCTTATTTTTTTATCATATATGTTTATACCCGATAGTACCTAGTGACTCCTTATCAGTTGATTAATTATCAGTGACGTATAACTCTAAGTACACTATCGATATTTAGATAGTCGATAAAAAAAAAACATTCACGCTCTACGGAAAAGCAATGACAGTGCGACAAGATAACGAGGTCTAGTTATTTCTATTATTTACATTAATATGTCAAAACAAGTAAAGACAGAAAACCCACATACCTGATTCTTGAATATCTATTATTAAAAACTAGTCACTTATATCGCGAAATACTAAAAATAGCCGCTAACGACAACTCACTTAATGAGTCACAGCACCCTTAGCGTGGGATTGAAGTGAGTCGCGTACTCGCGTTTACTTCAGACGCTACCGCCTATCGTCAAGATTTAGTAAGAAAAGTCTATACACCGCCCCTGGTGGTCACTCATAGAACTAAAAATCCAAACTGTAACGTGAGTTACTTATACATTACTTAACTGATCGACTTCACGTTCGTTCGTATAGTTTAATCGATTTTCCAATATTCAACCTTATATCACTAGCATTTAGCGTTTTAATTTAAATGTTTGTCGGTTATGACACTTATGACATTACAGAATACGCGCATCGCGACATCGACAGTGTCGACTGTCGAGTGTCGATACAATATGGCGGCGCGTGGGCCATTTATTTGCATTTTTAAATACAAAATACGCGACAATCCGAATTTTGCGGATATATGTTGTCAATTCAAAACCCTTATTTTTATAAGTTCTTTAATTTGAGATAAATTTCGATCGGACCTACAGTAACTCTTGACGGAGTGCGTGCCTCAACCTTAGGCTGCTCTAATTCGTACCCAGCTCATCACTACATTGTTTTATATATTTTTTTTTCGACTGTACATGTAATAAAAATATAATTATCTGAACCTGAAATAATTTGGATGGTATTCTTAGTCAGGTCAACAAAGTCGCCAATGGGAGTCCCCGGCATCCGAAAAGAAAATTTTGTAATCGATTTTCGTATTCTACATCTTTATAGGTAGGTACTGGAAATTAGGCGAGCCTGTCGGCGCCTACTGCATTGTGCTAAGTAAGGTTAAAAAAGCCATCTATTTAATTAAACCTCATTCTTCTCCCAACATCTCGAATATGGCAATATAAGTTTGTATATAAACTTTTTTAAAGTATTAAATACATGGCAAATAATACTGACGTCTCCATGTCAATATTTTTTTCTATCCACAGTTGACACAATACGTCTGTCAGTTTTTATAAACATTGAGAAAAGATAATTTATTATAAATTTTGTTAATTTCTTAGTGTTGTATCCATGTGGCCGACTCAACATTTATAATTTCTTATGCTGAAGAACTTACTGCAGGTTTGAGTTCAATTCTTGTTTATAATTTTGCATTGTCATCTCAAGTCAAAACAGGAGTTACGTCACGTGATGTCACGCAGCCAAAGTCACGTGGTCACCGCACAGTAGTTTCTTTAAATTTATGCTTTAGTACCTTACCGATAAAAAGACCTTATTGCAAATCTGCAGCTTGAGACGAATCGAATGACATATCATTTATCAAAATCGGACCATAACTGTAGATCTGATGGCATGTACAAAAACGGCCTCGCGTAATAATAATATAGATAGATTACGCTGTTGCTTAGCAATACACTCGCGAGCAAAAAAATCGACTCACGCCACATTTTTTGGTTTAGGGCAAATTTTTCGCAACTGGGAAATGTTACAGGAAAAATGAGTATACCACGTTGTTATAAATTTATTCAGCTTTAAAAAAACGCTACAATCATGAAAATAAGACACATAACTTTCAGGATATGCTCGTTTGAACGGGAATTGAAATTTAACCGCCTTGAACTACCCACGAGTTGAGCGCCTTCAGGATGCATAAAAACAGGTGTAAATTGGACCACTGAAACCACCTGGAAAAAAGGGACACCACCGAAAATGAAGCCGCCCAAGTCGTCGCCTTGCTGAATCAAGGACTTTCTCAGCGTTCAGTTGCCGAACAGCTGAATTTAAGTTAGTCTGCTGTCTCCAGGGTTTATCGTCGATTTGCTGAGACCGGAACCCTTACTCGGAGACCGGGATCCGGCCGTCGAAGATGCACATCCGAGAGAGAGGACCATTTCATCGTGACGACCAGTCTTCGGAATCGCTACCTGACCGGCGTTGACGTCCAGCAGCAGCTGATGCAGACCCGTGAGGAGCCCGTGAGCTCTTGGACAGTTCGCCGAAGACTTAGGCAAGCAAACCTCACCCCAAGAAGGCCAGCTACGGGGCCCAAATTGACGCAGAGACATCGGGACCTACGCAAGGATTTCGTAGCACGCTACGAAAATTAGAGCTACGAGCAATGGAGCCGGGTACTCTTCACTGATGAGTGCAGAGTTTGTCTCCATGGCAGCGACAGAAGAGGACGGGTGTACCGAAGACCTGAAGAGCGGTTTGCACAATGCTGCTTCTCAGAAACAGTCGCCTACGGCGGCGGCTCCGTCATGATGTGGGCGGGCATTTCAATGGAGGCGAGGACTGAGCTGGTTTTCATCCCTGGTGGCGGCCGAGGAGGTGGATTGACCGCGGATAGGTACATCACTGACATCCTGCAGGACCATGTTGTCCCATACGCAGGTTTTTTTGACGAGGGGTTTCATTTGATGCAAGATAACACCCCTTGTCACACCGCTGGAGTGACCAAAGCGTACCTGGCGGCGGTCGGCATCCCCACCCTTACCTGACCACCGCTGAGTCCGGACTTGAATCCCATTGAGCACATGTGGGATTACCTGAAGAGAAAGGTTCGAGCGCGGGATCCAGCCCCGGAGACGATTTTGGCCCTTCAAGCTGCTTTGGTCGAGGAATGGGACGTTTGCCCGCAGGACACCATCAGAAAGCTGATAAGGTCCATGAGGAACCGTATCGAGTGTGTAAGAAACGCCTATGGTGGCAATACGCGGTATTAAAATGAAAAATAAACGGTTTTTCCTCCATAAAATTTGTTTTCTTTCAATGTTGTGGTTATGACATTAACCAGTTTTCCCCACTTTGTGAAAAATCACGTTTTTTTTCAGAACCTGAAAAAAATATGACTTGAATTTGATATTTTCTGAAAGCTTACATTTCCAGCTTTCAGAAAATGCTACTATGCTACGAATACCTATATTAGTTTTAGAGATATTGCACATTTTTTTGCTCGCGAGTGTAGTTGACTGTAAACTACTTAACCTGATATGGAAAACAAGAAAAATACACTTTATTACATCCGCGCGCAAAAATAAATATAATAGGAGAAACCTAAAAAAAATGTTGATATAAAAAAAAAATGTCTATCGTAGTTGAAACAGCATAGCAAGCAAGACAAAAACGTACCTATTTACTAAGTATTTCAAGGCGCAGTCTGCGACACCGTATTTTACCTACGTATTCAGTGTTGTATGTAGGGTAGCACAAATGTGTCGAAGGTACACAGCATATTCGTCAAGCACACGAAAGGGTTTTAAGAATGCTCTGGTCGGTCGAGTGGTCGCCTTATTACGCACGTAATGACAAATTTTTTTGTTGAATTAATTTCATTAACAATGTGACAAATCGAAGAGTTTTTAAGTCAGGTACATGGTAGGTACCTTCTGTTTATTTTAATATATTTTTTAGTTAAGCAAAAATTGAGATGCGTTTTCAGTTAGTCATAATATTCCGATGCTGACTGAAGTAAGCCTTTATTTGAATAGGGAACATTACTGCAATGTTCTGCCGCCAGAGGCAGCACTACCACTAATAGTAAACCAGTATAGGAATATAGGGATTCACCCACACATGCACAATTGTTTGTCAAATGAGTGACAAGGATGCTTACATTGACAATACCGCAAGTGGGAACGAGATACAATGTCAACGCTGCTAGTGTCGCCACCTACGAAGAGCTTTGCGTAATGTTCCCTATTGAATTAGGATTTTTAGTGGTCTTGACTTGACCTTGCACTTTTGTCTCAGGAGATGGCACGGTTGTTTTCGTGGCACCATTGGTTGATTCAAGAAGTTTAGCCCTGTTCACACTCTGTACCTTCCTGTAAAAGATTACCTTTTGCGCTGAAGTATGTGCTCTACCGCTCGCATGTAGCTCCTAAACTCCTGCTAAATCGGTTGAAAACGACCCCGAAAGAAGTTATACCAAGTAGCGTCTCGTGAGACAAAAGTGCAAGAGGTGCCGTACAAAATATGTCACTAAAACCTCTACTAAATATCATGCTTTGTCATAATGCATGTATGTGTATCGCAATTTTGTGGTAGCTTTTCTATGTAATTATTTAAGAGGGCATTCATGTGCACACTAGCGCCACGGTAAATAATTGTGATTATTTAAATTTAACGATAGATATTAGAGGAGGCACTGTATTTTGTAGTATTTAAGTATCGTTTGAATACATCATAATAGTTTTTACGTTTCTGGATTCGTCAATCTATGCGTCCAAAGTTAAAACGGCCGTTTTTTTTTGAGTTCATAAATTGACGAATCCTGCAACATAAAAACTAGTTTGATGTATTCACGAGGTACTTAAATACGAAATACAGTGTGTAGCGGCCTCCTTTCTTAAATATATATCGTTAAATTTAAATAATCACAATTCCAACCAGTGGCGCTAGTGTGCACATGAACGCCCTCTTAAACACGTTAAAGGGCTCAAAATTGTATATGAATCGAAACTATTAAAACGACCACTTTCTACACATCTAATTCCATCATTCCAGATTCCGTCTGCACTCCTTCCTCCCCTACTACTACTCGATCCAGGGCCGCAACAAGGATGGCTTCACGTACGTGTATTACGTGAACGGGGGCCACGCGCCGTGGGGCATCTACGACTACGTCAAATACGTGGCGCGGGCGGCGTGGCGTGGCGGCGGACTGTACCCCTGGCTGTGGGGCAAACTGCAAGCGGCCCTCACCATCGCGTGGCACAGGTAGTCGACACTAACTGGCATCATGTACAGCAGATGTATTTGATGTTAAGCATGGTCCCTATAATCAAGATACATTAGGTATATCTTAGAGGACATTAGATCTGGTTGTACTGTCTATTGTCAGAGATTCTAGTGTAAGTTTTATCGATACAATACGTTTTCGAAAGCGTTTGCGTTTAGTTTCAATTTGTATGGCAACGCGTAGTTCCTAATAATAACCACCAGAGGCGCTGTTCGCGATGCCATACAAATTAAAACTAAACGCAAACGCGTTTGAAAACGTATTGTATCGTTTAAACGTATACTAGAGCCTCAGATCGGTAACATGGGAGACCTCGAAATCTTAATGATTTCACGTAATTTCTGATGTCAGTATTGCTATCTGAAACTGGTTCAATCTAATGTCGGAATTCAGTTTCAGTACAGAGACTTTATAGTCTGTTTTTGTGTCAATGATAGGAATGTCTTGGGTGTAATGATTTTAGCAAGTCAAGTAGAATTAGTACGTACTAAGATGCCGCATTTCGTTCGTCTTCAATGTGTTGAATGGATATAGCATAATACCACACTCTCATAGCTTTGGCATCACACGATTTGAGGCGTCACCTTCACAAGCGAGCATCTCGCGTAACTGACCTCAACACAGTCTAAATGACTTAGATACGTACGTGTCGCTCTCAGCGCCAAGGGGTCTTAATGCAGCTGGTACTTACAGTCGTGGGCAGATAATTAAGAACACGATTTTTTTCCTATACATTGCATACAAATATGACTTTTCAAATTTGATGATAATTTATAATGTAATTGATTAATTTTGTATACGGATGTAACCGTGTTTAAACAGTATTTAAGAGCGCACTGAGCCTTTTTTCTGATTCGAGAATTCCCAATAAATATTTCTGTCGCACACAGACAGTTGCATTTAAATTTAGAATACAATGTTACACAATTCATCGGCGATGTTGACATACCACTGTTGGCTATTAAATTATGTCTTTCACGTTCACGACACATTGTCAAACTTACCAGTCACAAATAAGTAGATTAATTTCGAGTAGTAATGTACGTCACGTCGTGGCGTGGTCAGTAATTGTTTGCTTTCCGAGTCAGAGGTCTCGGGTTCGAATCCCAGAAAGTTATGAGTTTATTTTTTTTCATGTTTGTAAGTAGAATATCAATTCAATGAAATGCTGTGTTTATTAAAAATACAGGTTTTGTTGAATTTTTATTTTTATTTTACACTTGCAGCTCGCGCGGTTTCGCCCGCGTATTGCAAAGAACGCCATATACAGGTGTATGGATTTTTGAAATCGGATCACTGGTAGAGGTTCCGGAAATTACTTCCTACATACAAAAAAGTTTCTGTCAATTTATTTTTATTTTTGGTAAGTACAAGCTTTTATTGCCCACTGTTCTTTTCTGTATGCCGTCATCAACTACTCATTGAGACAATTCTAACGAGCTAAATTCAACAGGGTTATATCGGTTAAGTACTGAATTCCCATGGCCACCTTCTGTCTCCATCATCAGATCAGCTCGATGGTACCATTATATTAAATTGTCATCCAAACTAGACTTATACTCAACATTTCAGCCCAATCGGTCACCGGGAAGTGGGTCAAACTAAACTTGCAAGATTTGATTACAGACAGACAACGGGACAGGTAAAGCTAAAAAAATAGAAGCTTGTAAAAATATAAGATTTTTTTAACTAAAGTAATTATTTTCAAATAGTCACGTTCAAGTCACGAACATAAAATATGGTATCATATAACAAAATTAGCTAAGTTGTCCTTCTAAAGCTTGAACACAGTAAAACATGGGCACATAAAGTAACAAAAATAAAAATGTTATGGAACATATTTCAAGGAAATTTTTATTGCATTTATTTACTAGACTAATAACCATTTTTACAAATATATACAATTATTTAATTTGCTTTCTATATGCCATACTGCGGTCAGGATATCTTTTGCAAGCCCATTTCCATTTGTTTTGCAATTCAGCTGCCGATTTAACTTCTCCGCCTCCTTTTTTTAGAATCCCATTCATAATTGCCCAATATTCTTCAATCGGCCTCAGTTCAGGACAATTTCGAGGATTGCACTCTTTAGGTACCACTGCGACATCGTTATGTTTAATACCACTCAACTACTGCTTTAGAGTAGTGACAGCTCGTAAGGTCTGGCCAAAATAATGGCTGTGAGCTATGACTGCGTAAAAAGGGCAGTAGACGCTTTTGCAAACATTCTTTTTTGTAGATTTCACCGTTTATTGTGCCTGTTGTTACGAATGAACGACTTCTTTTACCACAACTACAAATAGCTTGCCATAAAAGGAAACTTCGATCTCTTTTTTATCTTGCAATCTTCTGGGGCATCCTTACGATTCTTAGAAGTATAAAATTCTTGCCCCGGTATCTGCTTGAAGTCTGCTTTGATGTATGTTTCATCATCCAATACAACGCATCCAAATTTTGTCAAGTAATTGTCGTACAACTTTCGTGATCTCTGTTTTGCAGACAGATTTTGCTTAGCGTCGCGATTGGGTGCAGCTTGTGCTTTGAACGACTTTAATCCAGCTCTAGACTTAGTTTTCTGTACATATGACTGCGACATTTTGACCTTTTTTGCGACATCACGGGACGATAACTACGGATTCGCTGTAAAAAGCCGCAAGACATGGGCTTCTTTTTTTTTATCCTTTGCGCCTTGCTTACCTGCACTTTCCGGCTTGCGATCTACTGTCAATCGTTCTCGGAACCTTTTTAAAACTAAACATACGGAAGATTGCGGTAATTTAAAAGTTTTGCTAATGCCCTATAACGGGGATTTTCAGTATGTTTGCGCAAAATAATTTCACGTTTCTTGTGTTCAGAGCTCGCCATCGTGAAAACTAATGATCAAAGTGGAACGCTGTCATAATAGTTTTTATTCATGATATCAAATAGTTTCTATTTATAATAACTAAGAAGTTTCCATATTGTATAAATAAGAATATATAAACATTTACTTGTGCCCACATTTCACTGTATTCAAGCTTTATTAGTCACTTAACCCTATCTATTGTCTTACAATAATAACGGGTTAATTCACAGTTAAGTAATACCTACACATTTATTAAGAAAGTATTGCTCTTTTTGGGTATTTGCTCAGCAGGTGAACTATCTGCCAGGGTACCTATTTTACGGCATTATGATATTCGAAATAAAACTTTATTTTGACTTACTTTATAAAAGAGAATTTCCCTCTTATACTTCTCACAAAAGGCTATATAAAAAGAAAATATCAATGATTTTAGATTTATCGATAACTTTTCACACCACTAGGATATGGACCTTAAGTGTCGACGATTGCCTATCACTTTTTCGTCTGTGTACGTATTTACCAGATCGTTACCGCTCCAAAAATTAGTGTGATAAGGACAACTGCAGCTTCGACTAAAAGTCCCAAGTAAAAATCATAATAATCGAGGTTTCGTTCTCGACTGTTTTCTCCTCCGAAACTTTATCAATCGTAACCAAATTTTTCTAAATGAATAAGAAAGAAATGTTTAATGTCGGGCTGTTTTGATTTTTTCGCTTATTGTTAACAGATTTGTGTAATAGGCGTATGTTTGCGACTATGTAATGGGGCCGTTTTAAGCTTTCTTTGAAGTAACCTAGCACTTATAAAAATAAGAATATCAAAAAAAAAAACAAAACGTACCGACACAAATATTGATGATATTAATATAATTTAAAATAATCATAAATCTACGGCCAAAAACCTCGGAGGAAACAGACGAGAACGTTTGTATGGAAAAATGGCCAGTGGTCTTTCCTCTCAATATAGTGCACATACAGCTTCTGTAAAATGTAGACTTTAAAAAATACAGGCGATCAAATCAACACTTTTTATAAGTTCATACATTGTTCCTAATTACAGTATGAACTTGTAAAAACTGTCCATTTTACCATCCGTATTTTTAAGTACAACTTTTACAGAAGCTTTATATACTTAAACTAAATTGAGTCTTATTTATACACAGATACCTCCATATACTCAGAAATAAATTGCCTAACTTATTTTAAATCATCATTAAATTTGAAAAGTCATATTTGTATGGAGAAAAAATCTTGTTATTCATTATCTCGCCACGAACGTCGCGAAGCGTCGCATTTGTCAATACAAACGACCCTTCATAAGCCATTAGGTACTGACGATGTCCTAATGCTTTAATGGGCAACGTCAATAACGTAATAACGTAAGCACCACCCGACTAAGGTCCCTTTTCCCTGACAACGACACTTATCCCCTAAACGTTTCCTTGCAGACACGCCGCGAAAAACTCGCCCGTAGTGATAACGCCATAGAGTTGCCTTTCGTGTTCACTTGTAACAGTGTTAATACCGTACGATGAGCTGTGTAATTTTCTAACGTTCTTCGATGTCTCTTTATACTTAAATATACATACATGTACATTAACTGTTACTGTCGAATGTACATACAATAATGTTTCATCTGCAGACTTAAGTTTTTGAAATTAAATGTGTGTTTTCACTGAAATAGTTTTGACTTACAATACGCTTTTACTAATGCACTATTATATTCATATATACTCGTATTTATGCTGTTTATTATTTCGGCATGAATTACGATTTTACTGACATTTTATTAAATGTTGGTTTCAGTTAGTCATCGAATAAGAATAATGTTACATGGTTAGGTACATGGCTATACCAAATCGCATATGACTCATTCGCGTGCTAAACGGTAATTGCAAAAAGATGCACTGAGGCTCTAGTATAAGTTTTATAGAAACAATACGTTTTCGAACGCGTTTGCGTTTTGTTTCAATTTGTATGGCACCGCGAACAGCGCCCCTGGTGGTAACTATTAGGAACTACGCGTTGCCATTTGAATTGAGACTAAACGCAAACGCGTTCGAAAACGTATTGTATCTATAAAACTTATACTAGAGCCTCAGTTCTTTCTGAACCTCGCAGCGCACACTGGAACTCTATCAGCGACATCAATACGAATATATATATGTACCAGTGTGTAACCGCCATACGATAAATAAATAATTGCAAAAGGACTAATCGTCGGTAAATATTGATACAAATAATAACCTCTTGATATATTTAAGCGCACTAAGATTCGTGTGTAAATAACTCAATATGTACTCAGAATTTAACGCGATGTTACAGGTAATATCGAGAACTGTTTTGTTTACCTTTTATTGGCCGGTAGGGACTGTAGGTATATGCCCTCTTTGTGTCAGTTATAATCTTACCGATAACCATGGCGAATTAATCATTTGTTTTACAGCGGGCGTTACATCTTTGCCTTTTCATCACTTAGAGCCGCCACACTTTGGGCCACTCATGCGGCAGTATTCAACGCACACCGGGCATTTAGTTGCCACATCCGTGCCACAGGCTGCGGTAGTAGCTCGCTCGCTACCGCGGTATCCTTTAAGATCATCTGACCTGAGGCTCTAGTATAAGTTTTATAGAAACAATACGTTTTCGAACGCGTTTGCGTTTTGTTTCAATTTGTATGGCACCGCGAACAGCGCCCCTGGTGGTAACTATTAGGAACTACGCGTTGCCATTTGAATTGAGACTAAACGCAAACGCGTTCGAAAACGTATTGTATCTATAAAACTTATACTAGAGCCTCTGATCACCCAGGAGATCGTATTGGACGAATATTTATTATTAGATCACCCAGGTGATCCTATTGTACGCCATATCCAGCACAATCACGTGGGTGATTTCAGTGGGCAGAATTATATCCAGTAGGATACCCCAGAAAGTAATGTTACTTTGCAAGTGATTCTAGCGGACGAACTTATCCAGTAAGATCACCCAGGTTATCGTGCTGGACCTTGACTATATGTCTATCACGATCCCCCGGGTGATTATAGTGAACAGAAACAGGTGATCTCATAAGACATATTTGTCCAATACGATCACTTGGGTGATCGGGTCAGGTGATCTTAAAGGATACCGCGCTCGTTACTAGTGGACGCTACTAGTGGCGTCCACTAGTGACTTAATGTGTGGCATAGTGGTGGTGTTTAGTGGCGGCCACTAGTGACTTAATGTGTGGCATAGTGGTGGTGTTTAGTGGCGGCCACTAGTGACTTAATGTGTGCCATAGTGGTGGTGTTTAGTGGCGGCCACTAGTGACTTAATGTGTGCCATAATGGTGGTGTTTAGTGGCGGCCACTAGTGACTTAATGTGTGCCATAATGGTGGTGTTTAGTGGCGGCCACTAGTGACTTAATGTGTGGCATAGTGGTGGTGTTTAGTGGCGGCCACTAGTGACTTAATATGTGGCATAGTGGTGATGTTTAGTGGCGGTAATGTGCTCTTATTGTTGTGGATAAGGTAAGGCACCTGTCACTCACGCAATCGCATACTCTTCAGAACGTGGCGGATATCTTATCCAAATATCCATAGCGATGCGATAAGTGATAAAATGACAACGATTTTACGCTCGCTGTTGTAAACAATTTAGTACGTGTCGTGCTCGCAAAAAAAAATTTACAATTGTTTGAGATATTTAACAATATAATCTAATGCAACATTTTAAGTTAATTCGAACTTTGCAAGCGATATGGTGTAAATAATATCAAGTTAATATACATTGTTTGAAAATGCTGATCAAGATATCCAACATGTATACTGGTCTATTGTGACTATCGTTTAGATATATTCTGGTGTGGTACATTGCTGAAATTAGTGCAGTCGATATTAGATAGTAATTTCGGTTATTTAAGCGACTAGTTAAACGTAAGGTACTGTAATTCCCCGTTCTCCGTTCGAAATTTTATTGGGTAGATGAAGATTCATGCCTTTAGATCACAAGCCAGTAATTACTAATTTTAATACATGTCCCATCCAAGCAAACCCTTCCCTACTCCACTGCATTTTACAACGTGTGAGTCTCTGTGCTTCCGAGCTGTGTGTCGGAATATGTGTTACGTTTTCAGGAATGCCTACAGAATATAAAGACGCCGCTTGTCCAGTAGCCCAGGGCGAGGTTTTATTTAAGGACGGAGAGTTGTAAATTTATATTTTGAAAGTATTTATAGATGTATTATTATTTTATATAATTTGACTTGTATTTAAATCGTGTCTGCGGAGAAATCGACAAAGATATATGTGATAAATTTTAGTTTTTACACTGATATAAGAATTTGCAATTTTTTTCTCGTATTCGTGGTACATTTGGCAAGCTTTTGTACGAGCTTTATGTAGTGACTGAGAAAAGAGACAAGACGAAGAAGGCATTGGAATGTTGCTGAAATGTAAAGTTGTATAGTGTGCCATGGATAACTGCCAAGACATTTTAAGTAAGGTGCCTGTGTGTTCAGTATAGGAATTGTGAATAAACATTAAGAGATATTCAATTACACCCAGGAACTAGATTCGTACGGTCTATTTAAGGGTATTTGGCAATAAAATATACTCATATTTACAATTTATCAATCACGAAGGAGACCACTTTAACCATATTTCAGGTACACGTATGAGTGTTTTAATTTAAAGTCTGATTAATTATTGTGTATGAAATCAATATCGTGACTATTTTGTTGTATGCTTTGCATTACATTCAGCTGGGTAAAATAACATTAATTAAGAGTATTATTCCCTACTTATTAAGGTATTTGCCGAAATCGTACCTTATTTCTTGAAAAACTACATTTTGTCTCTTGTTCCAAATCTTAAAATTTAGTGAACTTATTCAAACACCTGTTCACCAGGCAACCACAAGCTTCGTGATGGATGAATCTTGTCAAATGCATTCTTTATGACAATTATGACGAAACAAAGTAAGTAAGTTAAGTAGCCTAAGTTTATTATTAGCGTACGGACTGGCTGTGGCATTGTGGACAAAGTGAGAAATGGAGTCGTTATTATCTACAAACTTCTTATGATTGAATGAATACATTCAAATAGTAAATGGTTTTTCTTATAAAATCCATTCTCTTCTTACATTAATTTAACCAATATCTTTTACAAACTCAACATTAACCATATACAACCGGTATCGGTAGATGGTGAACGATCATTTTCGGCACACAAATGGGCTTTTAATAAATTAAGGAACAGATTTACCGCCAAGAATATGGAGCAAGCTGCTATAGTACATTCATTTTATAACATGAACACCGATTTAAATGAGCACGACGAAGAAGATTTCGAATCTCTTATCCCAGCCGCCATTTGCTGTTAAACATTGCAGTGGGCACTATATTATGCACAAAAACATGTAATTTAATTTTTCGGTCTAAAAAAGTTTGCCACTACTTTAAATTAAGATAAATCATTTAATCATTATTCACTCAATCATAAAATATAGTTTTGCGACTCCATTTCTCACTCTGTCCACAATGCCACCGCCAGTCCGTACGCTATTTATTATAGTATTTCCAAACCCTCGCTGCGCACAGTCGGAGTGGGACACTTATGTAGCGTTCTCTGTCGCGCCAAGTATGGCAGGTACGTCCAACAGAGAGCGCAATAGAAGTTTCCCGTTCCCACTTTATATTGCCTCGCGCGCAGCGAGTGTTTGGAAATACTATAGAAGGGTAAGGTAAACCCATTTATTGGCACCCTAAAACTGCCACCTAGTTTTTACAGGACTCAACACTATTGCCTCGTAATTAAAATTATTTTATTAATAATTGGAAGAATGCCAACAATAGGTTGGTTTAACCATTTTTTATTCACCAAAATCCGCATTAAAATTATGATATATAGAATTAAATTATTAAAAACGAGTTTACTTAGTTAAGTGGGAAAATTCATTCATTTTACTTGGACTATTTAAATTATAATTGTTCTAATATTTGAAGGACCTTCGTTATTCGGATGATCCTGGTACCGTAGAAGTCTACGGGAGTATCACATAAGGAACGAATAATTATTTATTTGTGCACTTTCGTAACCAAGGTAGGCTTAAGACTGTTACTCATTGTAAACCAAAGTATCTTTAATTTACATGATTTGTTACTTGCTGTCGATGTGTTTTTCTAATAATTATTATTAATTAAATTATTGTTAAGTGTTTATCATGAAAACTAGTATTATTTGGACCACTATTCATTTAGTTAATTATTATTTCGCACGAATACACATAATTTATATTACATAAATTATGTATGGAAATCATGTGAGCCCGACGAGAAGAGATAAAAATGTAGGTAAATACTTAAATATCTATCACTATTTTGAGACTTCATCTATACTTTGAGAAATATAGTCAGCAAGATGTCTAATCTGGCTTGCCTTGCTAAAGTCTCTTCATGTAATCACTGGAATTCCACGGAACAGCTAATGAGCCGATCCAAATGAATGCTTCGTTGCAACCATATTTGATTGAAAGATATTCAATCTTACTTTAATCATCAATTCGTCTCAGTAATGATATCTAAAGGCTGGTTTCCACTTTGATTAGTGATTAGTGCGAGTCCATACAAAATATACTCGCACTTGCAGGGAATGTATGAACTCGCACTAATCAAAGTGGAAACCAGCCTTAACGGCGAGTAGTAATGAGTCAATGTCTATTATTGTACTCGTGTTACTTTAGTAGTGATTTTGTTTTCAGTAATTAATTCATCTACTTTATTATTTACTTACATTATTTATCTCATTTCCTTGGTTTTTGATGCTCATCGCGTCACGTAAGACGTGCCTGTAGGCAATCAGAAGTTGACGAATGTTAGAGAGAGATTAACTAGACCAGGTTGGCAAACTTTTATGAGTCCGCAGTAAGCTCGATTCTCCATACAAACGCAGTTACGCTCTCATATTAAAACGACTAGCTAGTTTGCTCTGAAACTTTGTAGTTAGAATAAGTTAAGTACCATCCAGGTCTGTAATTAGTATTATGTAGCTTCAGATACCATAGTAAAATAAGTTTCTGTCAAAAAAATAATTTTTGGTACAAGTTTTTACTGCCGACTGTATTTTTTTGCATACCATCATCATGTACTCATTGAGACGATTCTAACGAGCTCAAACTCGATCGGGTTGGTCGTTTTTTTGCGGAGATCCTATGGCCACCTTCCAGCTCCAGCATCAGATCAGCTCCAAGTGATTATAATATTGCATTGTCATGCGATATACATATGCTTGCAAAATTTCAGCTTAAGAGGATTGTGAAGTGCCGATACGCGGCGCGAGTAGGTATTTAAAAAAAATCTATCTGTTTCACACCGCTCTGTGCCTCACCCGTATCGTGCGATAGAGAGAGTAGCAAGTCCTGGAGGCAATTGCCTACATTTCCTTGTTGAAATATTGTTTCGGGTGATAACGTTTTTACCCCCCTAAACCTATATGAAATGAAATAATTTTGGTATATTTAGATTCAGTACACTTTAATCTATGTCCGTACGTTTTCCTTTTTCAGTAAATCAGTTAAGATTAATTAAAAATAAATAAAACGATATACAAAGTTTTTAAGTCAAAAATATCGATTTTTAGATGCTAATAACTTTTAACGCAAGCAATATTTCTTATAAATCAAAACGTACAGACCTAGTTTTTCATTATATCTACAACATGTCCAATAATTATAAAAATCGAACAGTGCTTACGGGGTGAAAAACGTTATCGCTTTTTGTATGAGAAATTACAGGTTCACAATCCTCTTAATTGGATAACGGGAAGTGACTGAAAAATGGATTGCAAATTTTGACGGACAACTTACATACTTACATATTTACATACTTACATACATACGAACAGTCCAAGTTAATATAAAGCTTGTAAAAATACAGCTAATTTAAGTTATTTATACAAAACTTGTTTTTGCTGTATTTCGTTTGTTTTATAAACTGGAGCCATATAAACTAATTACAGAGGCCCTAGCACACTATTTTTTATGTCGACGAAAATGTACTGAAACGTCACGTAAAACGCGACATAAAACCTAGTGTGCTAGGGCCTCAAACCTAGATATACCTCATGTAATTGTATATGCACAGTTTCGTTATAGATAAATTAACGAGAGCATGGAATTGCATATGTAGTAGTATTGTATGTTTACAGGCATTCTATATATGAATTTTCTATTTTCCCATACTACCACTACAAATGCAATTCCATGTTCTCGATAATTCATCTATACAATCCAAGACGTAGTTTTAAAATGAGAACAAAACTCCGTTTATACAAACGTTTATACAAACGGAGTTCCCATACGGGAAGATGAAGTTCGGTTGAGCTTACTGCGGACTCTTAAGGCAGAAGGGCCAGCTGTTATAAATATATCAAATCTTGATAAAGCCTTAATTTAAGCAGCCCGCTCCTGCAAACGGTCACTGCCTGCTGCTCGGTTAAAATCTTTTGCTTTGCCGTAACTATTGCACGTCTACTCTAGAAAATCTAAATTATTTTTATTTTGATTGTGAAACAAATGACGAGGCTTGTAATTTCTTGTTTTCACCCTGACACTACTTCACTGTCACACATGTTATACTTGATAAATTTTATGATTTAAAATATTTGTACCCTTACTATGGAGAACATAGCTTCCAAATAAATATCATTGTTGACTACAAAACTGTTTTTCAATACCTAGGACGATAATTATTAAGTTTATGTAAGGTAAATGTCCGAGTGCTCGACGCTGTACGAGTATATGGCAGGGGCACTCTGTCAAAGTGACATGGCTTAAATATGAATGAAGAAAAATCCTGTTAGTTCGAATTTAACCCATATTGCTTTGACATAAAGTGCCCATGCCATATACTAGTACCTAGGTAGTAGTCTTAAATAAATAAATAATAAATAAAAGAAAGCCGCCGTAACAATTTCAGAAAATCTTTAATTTTAATAATTGCTTCTTTTTTCATCAACTATGCTGTACAAACTATATCGCTTAAATTAGAATTAGCAATTAATAATTGCACGTAAAAAAACTTAACAAATAGGTACCTTCAACTTTTCGATTGGAATGAACGACTATTACATTAAGTAATATTTTTTACAATATTTATTATCCTACGAAATTATAATATTCAACAAGCAGTCACAATCGCCCAATGATATGTTAAAATGATTTGAATATTTTCAATATTGTTATTGCGGTGTAAGTTATTAGGTAGTAATTGTGACTAGGATGGCAGCAGCGCGGGCGAGCTACGTGACTAGGTTCTCTCTCTCCATGGCGCCCGCCTTGTGGTTCTGCCCCTTGAAATCCTTGAGCCGTATCGGCGACGACTCATTGCCCGAATCACACTGAAAACAAAAGCTGCAATGAATAAAACATTTCTGAACTGATTTCTGTTTCGCATAGTGATATTTGCAATTTTATCCGTCTCTGTAGGTACTAGCATTATGGTCAGTGGTGGATCCAGGTTGTTGGTTTGGGGGGCGTGGATTGAACCCCCGCTGAGGTTTGATTGTGGGAAAAGGGTCCGTGCCGCTCCTTGTTCTTGAGGATGGAGCGTGCGCGCCAGTCGCCCTCGTAGGGTCAGTCCGTAGAGTAATTCTTTGTTGCAAAAGGTGGTGTAGAAGATTTTTTTTAATATTGTTTACTTCGATACAACCGAGCAAATATCAAAAATGGTTACTTCAGATATCTTGGGACAACTTTTGGCTACAACAAATCCTCGAAATTTTGTGACTTTTTTTGGTTTCTCACTCGTAGTTTCTATACGATGCATCCTAGCGAAAAGTTACTCAGTAGGAAATTAAAGAACATAAAATTATGCGTCTAATGAGTACCAATGCATATTAATTCGGTTCAGCGACATAGTAGAAAACCATGGGCGAAAATTAGGCTTTCCTCAACATTGTAAGTTATTTCAAGATAGTGGTTTTTAGACTTCTGTCTTTCAATTTTGAATTTAACTATAAGTTTTAGCTCCCCAATTGTAGGAATTTACAGAATCGACAGTCATTTCAGCATTAGTATCCCAATTTTCAGCATTAGTACCTATACCTATAGTACGATGCTAATGATACAAGTGACGTACGTTAGGTCCGAGGGAGCCGGAGTCTTGCAGCAGCAGTTCGCTGTCCATGCCGCGCTCCTTGTTCTTGAGGATGGAGCGTGCGCGCGAGTCGCCCTCGTGCGGCCGCCGCGCGCCTTGTTCTTACTGCCGCTGCGTCGTATACCTATAGTACGATGATAATGATACAAGTGACGTACGTTAGGTCCGAGGGAGCCGGAGTCTTGCAGCAGCAGTTCGCTGTCCATGCCGCGCTCCTTGTTCTTGAGGATGGAGCGTGCGCGCGAGTCGCCCTCGTGCGGCCGACGCGCGCCTTGTTCTTACTGCCGCTGCGTCGTATACCTAATAGTACGATGATAATGATACAAGTGACTTACGTTAGGTCCGAGGGAGCCGGAGTCTTGCAGCAGCAGTTCGCTGTCCGTGCCGCGCTCCTTGTTCTTGAGGATGGAGCGTGCGCGCGAGTCGCCCTCGTGCGGCCGACGCGCGCCTTGTTCTTACTGCCGCTGCGTCGTATACCTATAGTACGATGCTAATGATACAAATGACGTACGTTAGGTCCGAGGGAGCCGGAGTCTTGCAGCAGCAGTTCGCTGTCCGTGCCGCGCTCCTTGTTCTTGAGGATGGAGCGTGCGCGCGAGTCGCCTCCGTGCGGCCGACGCGCGCCTTGTTCTTACTGCCGCTGCGTCGTATACCTATAGTACGATGATAATGATACAAGTGACGTACGTTAGGTTCGAGGGAGCCGGAGTCTTGCAGCAGCAGTTCGCTGTCCGTGCCGCGCTCCATGTTCTTGAGGATGGAGCGTGCGCGCGAGTCGCCCTCGTGCGGCCGCCGCGCGCCTTGTTCTTACTGCCGCTGCGTCGTATACCTATAGTACGATGATAATGATACAAGTGACGTACGTTAGGTCCGAGTGAGCCGGAGTCTTGCAGCAGCAGTTCGCTGTCCGTGCCGCGCTCCTTGTTCTTGAGGATGGAGCGTGCGCGCGAGTCGCCCTCGTGCGGCCGCCGCGCGCCTTGTTCTTACTGCCGCTGCGTCGTATACCTATAGTACGATGCTAATGATACAAGTGACGTACGTTAGGTCCGAGGGAGCAGGAGTCTTGCAGCAGCAGTTCGCTGTCCATGCCGCGCTCCTTGTTCTTGAGGATGGAGCGTGCGCGCAAGTCGCCCTCGTGCGGCCGCCGCGCGCCTTGTTCTTACTGCCGCTGCGTCGTATACCTATAGTACGATGCTAATGATACAAGTGACGTACGTTAGGTCCGAGGGAGCCGGAGTCTTGCAGCAGCAGTTCGCTGTCCGTGCCGCGCTCCTTGTTCTTGAGGATGGAGCGTGCGCGCGAGTCGCCCTCGTGCGGCCGCCGCGCGCCTTGTTCTTACTGCCGCTGCGTCGTATACCTATAGTACGATGCTAATGATACAAGTGACGTACGTTAGGTCCGAGGGAGCAGGAGTCTTGCAGCAGCAGTTCGCTGTCCATGCCGCGCTCCTTGTTCTTGAGGATGGAGCGTGCGCGCAAGTCGCCCTCGTGCGGCCGCCGCGCGCCTTGTTCTTACTGCCGCTGCGTCGTATACCTATAGTACGATGCTAATGATACAAGTGACGTACGTTAGGTCCGAGGGAGCCGGAGTCTTGCAGCAGCAGTTCGCTGTCCGTGCCGCGCTCCTTGTTCTTGAGGATGGAGCGTGCGCGCGAGTCGCCCTCGTGCGGCCGCCGCGCGCCTTGTTCTTACTGCCGCTGCGTCGTATACCTATAGTACGATGATAATGATACAAGTGACGTACGTTAGGTCCGAGGGAGCCGGAGTCTTGCAGCAGCAGTTCGCTGTCCGTGCCACGCTCCTTGTTCTTGAGGATGGAGCGTGCGCGCGAGTCGCCCTCGTGCGGCCAGCCGCCGCCGCCGCGCGATTTGCCGTTCTTACCTATACACAACACACGGAGTACAAGTTATTGACAAAATATGCTGTTTTGAGTCGAGCCAAGCAGCTATCAAGTACAAGTACATGAGTAGGTCCAAACTCGACGGAGTTGCGTGGTTATTAAGGAGTTAAATTCGGCGCCATCATCAGACTGGTCTACGTGACTAGACAAGAAAATTGTACATTATGTAGGCATTACAATGTCCTACATAGTCAGTCATACGGACCGATACCAGCCGGGACTGGCTAAATTAAATAATTGCCTGTAAAATAAAATTAAAGCTAAAACCAAACATCCTTCACTAAAAGGCCACATTCTGATAATATTCGGGTCGATTGACTTTCATACGATGATATGTACCCTAGTTAAACTAACTTTGTATTCAGAAAATTCATTTTTATATTGGTCAAATCGAGTGTGTGTGTGTGTGTGTGTGTGAGTGTGTGATATTCAGTGATAAAGTTAATAAAAGTTTGAATCTGTTACCAAAAAGGATATGGTGATTGATTATCCTCGTGGCTATCCCTCTCGGTGGTTTCTTCTCTTCCTCCGCCCACTCCTGTAACATACGCATCACTCGTATGATAACGTGTTTTGAACTTATCCGAAAACCTACCTACTTAAACACTTCTGCAACGAAAGTCTTCCCTACTTAACTCTTTATGGTGAAGTGAAGTACACGGGACGTACATATAAACAAGAGGGATTCACATGCACCGTTGACACGACACAAACACATATACATAGTTATTTAAACTACATCGTGCATCGGGACATGAACTCGAATATGCCAGGAAATCGAAGAGCGGTGAGACCTCGTCTTGCGATATCGTTGTCTCAGTTGATAAAAAGAAACCCCCAGGAAGCCGCGTGGACTTACCTGTTGGAAACGTGCCTTTCTGTGCTTGGGCTTGGAGTCGTCGAACGGCAGGCTGGGGGCGGTGGGGGGCTCGTCGAGGGGCTGCGGCAGGCTGGTGCGCGACGTGTCCAGGCGCAGGGGCCCCGGAGGCCCGGCGGCCGCCGCGCCGGCGCCGCCGCCCGCGCCCGCGCCCGCGCTCACTCCGCTCGGCGACAGGCTGCCTCGCGAGCCGCGCGGAGACCCATCTCCCTGCGAACTTTTCGCACACAACACGCTTCCGTCCCCGGACGCACTCTTGCGCACCCCCTTAAACTCTGGCGGCACCCCGCCCCCGCCCGCGCTGCCCCCGCCGCTACCGTCCAGGGGATTCACATACAAGTTTGATGAGTCGTTGTCGCCCGCGATGTCGCCCTCTGAAGGAAAAGGGTGCGTAAGGCATGATGCAAAGGTATCTGCAACGTAAGACATAAGACGCACATAGAGCTGGGCACCACCACACGGACACGGAGTCGTAGGGTGTGTGCAGCTCGTAAATGAAGCAATGAGATGAAGTAACGTAACGTGCTGAATAGATGAATATACACATACTCGTACCAAGAACAATTATGGTGTTAGGGGAGAGGATCAGATACACGTCAACACTCGACACATATACGGGGAAATACCTATGCTTTCTTGATATTTCTTAATGATAGATTACCTCTAGGTACTACCTATAAAAGGTTCATAGCTTTACACGACTAATAAAAACAGTATAAAATAACAATATCTACTTAACAGTTTTGCAATTCAAAGTCTAAATTGACGTGTAGGTACTGGGGGTTCATGAGATGCATAGATGCATATGATCTGTCTCATTCATAACAATATTTCTACAGTAATACCTAAGCGTGACAAGCATTCATAAATGTATGTTCATCTACACATCTAAAAATGTCTACATACCTACCTAGTTATCTAAAGCGAATGAGTGTCCACTAACCAGGGTGTATACCTGTTCGATGTTATGTTTAAGTTTGTTTGGTAGGTGGTTGTGTGGCAGGGAAGGACGTAGGTACATACCAGGGCTGTCGAGGCTGTTCGGCGTGGCCTCGGGCAGCGCGTGCGGCGCGGGCTGGCGGTGCAGACAGGCTAGCTCCACGCACACCGGCTGCCGCAGATCGGACGTCGGCATCGGCATCAACTGCTCCGCGTCTATGAACTCCCTGTAACCCTAGATCAAAGCGTGACATTATTATCTGTATCTTACAATTCAAACCAAATTTGACTGGACACAATCCAGATACATAACCGGGTGGATTCTTGAATTTAAAATAAATATATTGTTTTTACAACTGATCGCTCATACGAGTAGTGTAACTTATGGTATACTTACTGCTACCGCCTTTCGAAAGATTGTCAGTAAGCAGAAACTTAAATAAGGTACATGTTAAGTATTTCATAGGGTTAATCAACTCTAATATCGACTGCAGTTATGTAGAATTGGGTTATTATCTTAGTACCTTGTACGTGCAAAAACAACACTCAAATTCAGAAGGCAGCTGATCCAAGTCTAACTGTTTGTCAGCCATCTTCTTTTCCTAGAAAAAGTGTAATCATTAGTAGTTACTTAACCTACAAAGGGATTCTACGTGAAAATTAAAAAGCAGTAAGTAGACATTGATGAGCAATTAATTTCTAGTTTAAAAAGGAATACTACTAATTTAGTAGAATAGTAGAGTACTGTCGCTGTAGTGAGTATACATATAGTTAAGTATTTGATAATTTACTTTAAAAACAAAGTCTTAACCGACGAAAAATCAATCATCCCCTGTTTTCCTACCCTTATGGGTGGGTTTTTTTTTTCAAATTTATATGGGACCAACTTCGGGGTATTACCCTTTCAAATAAAAAAAATAATTATCAAAATCGAACTACTCGGTAAAAAGTTATGCGTGGTCATACATAAATATATATATATATAAGTACGCGTCGGCTTGAGAACCTCCTCCGTTTTTTTCGTCGGTTGAAAATTAAAGTGGTTCGGTTTCCATACAAAAAGTCATTTGACATTCGCAGGCTAACAGCGTGATATTTTAAGAAACTTATGTAACAAACTTTCATAAATTTGATTTCCATTTGCGCGAAATTCTTCTTAAAATAAACTTTTTCGGATTACCTACTACGTAAGGTAAAGGCAAAAAACTTTTCCCAAAGTATCACGTCCCAAACGATTTTTCTCAAATTATCATTTGGCAAAGAAAGTTTATTCTAGGAAAGGGGGAATTTTCGCACAAATGAAAAGCCAATTTATGAAAGTTTGTTATAATACCTACGTTTCTTATAATATCACGCCGATAGCCTGCGAATGTCAAATGACGTTTTGTATGGAAATCGAACCACCTTAATTAAGGTAATGGTCTAAATAAGCTCAAGGTTTGGGCGCGAGGCCTTCAGGGAGTTATGCAACACCCGTCCCATTTCCATCCCAAACTATATCAATCCTAAATAGTGAATGCTTAGAGGCGATTTTATAGCTCAAGAAAATTAGCTGAAAATTTGGCAATTTATGGAGAACTTTTATCTATCAGGATATGTAGGGTATAGAGCAAAGTTAAATTTTATCTACTCTCCCCTCCCCTCCGGGGCGAGCTTCACCCCCCCGCGCCCTTGAAAGTGTCCCCGAGCGCGGTATTCTCCATTTTAAAAGAAAACCGTACACGATAAATAAAAAGTGTGTAAAAACGAAATAACCCTTGATAAATTTACTATAAACCTTTAATATATACAAAAGCGATATCACGTATAGTTTTATCGCAATCTGCCACCAAATACGAACATTTTTATTATATTTTATATTTTTTCAGCTATATGTTTAGTTTTCTCAAAAACCTCACACTTTATCGCCAAGATTTGTATGACTGAAGTAAATAATAGCATATGCTCTTTTCAAGAAGGTATAATTTATTTCCAATCTCTTTTATTTACCGTTGCTATGATTTTTTTTAAATTTAAATCATTCAGTAATTCAGCGAACTATTAGTATTCGTACGTACTGGTTAAACGGTGTTACTAACCTCCTGCCTACCAGAGGTACTTTTTTGGAATATCCTATTGAAACTTTCAAATTATGTTACTTAGGACCTAAAATTGCTAGGCAAAATAAAGAAAAAAAATCCCTTGTTTTTCTTTGTAGTTTTTCACTATGTCCTTTCCAAAGTACATCGGCGCCTTATTGAGTTCTTTTCTTTTTTCAAAGTACATAAAACATTTTATGTCAGTTAAATTAAAATAATTGAATTAGAACGAAAATGTAGACAATAATTTCTTCAGCATCGTTGAAAGTTTATTGAATGGAAGTGAAACTCGTTAGATTTATTTAAGTTATTATAAAATCTTATTTTACTCTACCTTCTTGCCTGCAAATTGTCCTTTGTGAAGTACATAAGAGAGACATGCACCTAAATCTACTCTGTATTTTCTAAATCTTCTTAATAATTTGGCCGAATGCCACCCTGCAATGTTTCTGTGGTGAAAAACATAAATATTATTTAAATATAAACTGAAATTTGTTGTGATATCACGCACTCGACGGTTCTATCGGAAGACCAGCGCTGGCAGTAATGCATTATGCTGAGATAGAACCGTTTCGTGACAAACACTGTGTGTTGTTTGTCTCGAATAAATGTTTCTTTCTTTCTTTTCTTTCTTTCAAAGTTGACGTTTTTTAATTATATTTCATGACTTTTTACTATGCCACCACTTTTCACGCTTATTGAAAAACAATAGTGTTTAACCAAATAGAGTTAATAGTATGTGTTCAAATCCTGACTTTATTAACATTTTCATGACGTCTCATGTCTAAATAACTCTTTACAAATCTTTTCAGTCTAGTAATGACCAAGGTGTAGTATACTCGGCAGTAGCAGTTTTCCGTCATTATTGGTGAAATATCTTTAAAGAGTAGTCAGAATTATCTCTCAAGAATCATTTAGGATTTTTGCTATGTTTGTGTTAGTTTTTGATAAAGTCATTACACAAAAACGAAAAATATAAGCATATTCTTCTATGTCCTTTGCACAGCACATATGTAGTAAAGCCAAATTAAATCAATTCTTACATATTTTTGGACTAAGTTACCTACATTTGTCCTTTGCAGAGGACATAAAACATCGATCTTTTATACCCACATTTATGCTAAAAGTGGCACTGGAACACAAGTTTCATGTGCTCTGCCTACCCCTTTTAGGGATAAAGGCGTGATGGTATGTATGTATGTATAAAACATCGTGGCGTAATATTTCGAAAATATTGGTTTACTTTCAGTAAATAGGTGTCTGGTATGTAAAAATGATTATTTATTTGTGTGAAACTAGACAAAATGAATGTTAACTAACCTTGAATAAAAAGTTCACATGTGATCAAAATGACCATTGCAACAGGGCTTTGACAACAAATTTTATTTTCCGGCGCCATTTTTCAAAAATGGCTGATTGCTTTTGACGTTTATATTTTGTGACGAAGTTTGACACTTAAATTACGAGTTGCAGTAGAAACGATGGGGTAGCCATTGAAGAAAAAGCTGGCAGATTTTTTTGGTTCTTATGTCCTACCCAAAGTACAAATGTAGGCAGGAGGTTAAATACCATAAACTTTTATAGGTTTTCCTCAAATCTATAGGTAAAGAACTATTTTCTGTATTTTTTCCAAATTTTTAAGCCCAGTACTATAGGAGATAAGAGTCATTATCTACCATGTCTGTGTCTGTCCGTCCGTCTGACACAGCCAATTTGCTCCGAAACTACTAGACCGATTGAGTTGAAATTTGGTACAAATATGTAAATCGATGACCCAAACACGTGTAACGAAAACAAATAAACTTTAAACATGGTTGCCACTTTTGGAGGGGGGGTAAATTTGAAAAAAAAACATGAACTATATCGTGTGACATATCAAATGAAAGGGTATATTATAAATATCTCAAAAATATTTTTTTCATAATTTTAAGATGAACAGTTTTGAAGTTATTTAAGGAAATAAGCGAAAATTGACTATTTTCTCGCCCCCCCTTTTCTCCTATAGTACTGGGCCTAAAAATTTTGAAAAATACAGAAAATAGTTCTTTACCTATAGATTTCAGGAAAACCTATAAAAGTCTATGGTATTTAAAGTAACACCGTTTAACCAGTACGAATATTTATAGTTCGCTGAATGGCCGAATGATTTAAATTAAAAAAAAGCATAGCAACGGTAAATGAAGGAGTTTGGAAATAAATTATATCTTTTTGAAAAGAGCATATTCTATTATTCACTTCAGTCACAAATCTTGGCGATAAAGTGTGAGGTTTTTGAGAAAATTAAACATACAGCTGAAAAAATATAAAATATAATAAAAATGTTCCTATTTGGTGGCAGATTGCGCTAAAACTATAAGTGATATCGCTTTTGTGTATATTTAAGGTTTATAGTAAATTTATCAAGGGTTATTTAGTTTTTACCCACTTTTTATTTATCGTGTACGGTTTTCTTTTAAAATGGATAATACCGCGCTCGGGGACACTTTCAAGGGCGCGGGGGGGTGAAGCACGCCCCGGAGGGGAGGGGAGAGTAGATACAAATTAACTTTGCTCTATACCCTACATATCCTGCACGGCTATCACAAGACGGCGCGTGAGCTCTCTCGATTTTTCTCGCACTATAAATCTCTTTCTAAGTTTTCTAATAAGAGAGAGAGACGGATAGTGCGAGAAAAATCGAGAGAGATCGCTCGCCGTCTTGTGATAGCCGTGCTGATAGATAAAAGTTCTCCATTAATGTTGCCAAATTTTCCATACATTTGAATCTAGTTTTCTTGAGCTATTAGATTCGTAGTGGCATATAGTAGATCTAAATTCAACTAATGTTAGGGTAAAACATCGGTGAGTTCTTACTGGCGTCGGATCGGGGTTTATGAGCAAGCGTTTTTCCGGCGTGTCTGGCCCCTCTGTCGAGTAGCGGCGCTCTTGCGGAGGGCTGCTCTGAAACTGTCACTGTGTGTGTTAACAGCAAGCCAAGTGCACGTAAACTGCCCTAATATGGGTGCGTCCCAAACACATGCGTGAATGTTAAAAGTGCTCTGCTATATCAAGAAGTAGCTCTTCAGTAATTCTTTCACGGTAGTAATAAGTGATTTTCACATTGAGGTCATAATAAATATAAGAATACCTTTGTTTCAAAGTAAGTCCTAGTAACACTTTGTGCGACGTCTAATAATCAACATCAAGCGAAGTCGTCAGCTTTATTTAAGATGTTGATTTAAGATGTTATTGAAACCAAAAGTATCGTAAAAGAAAGAAAAAATTCATTTGACGGGACATAACGGTCTACGTAGTTTTGAATGAGAAAAATCATCTATACCTACTTATGTATTAATTTCTGAAAAATATTCTGAATTAAAGTATTTAATTATTACCTTGAGTGAATTGGCATAGGTCTGCAAATGACGCACCCAGCCAGTTCACAGGTCTCTTACCTGATTGGGGTCAGTACTCTGCTGGAGCTTATTCGTGATGGCATGTTCGTACTGTTTATAGCAGCCGGTTGACGCCGGGTCATCGCCCTCCATGCTATTGGCGTCCCCCTGCGACAAGTTGTGTCCTGGAGACACACACCATCTAAGTAGTATCACTATCCATTTTCTCACTCCTACTCCATTTTTTTCGTAGGTATAGATACTGTATGTAGGCAGGTAGTTACATGTATAGTTTAGATTAATTTAACTAAACGAAGTAGGTAAATAACATTTAGAAGAAATGGCAAGAGGTAAATAGCAGCAGCGTGAACTACACAGCACACAGTCACACGAACAGTCTAAATATCCAGTGTCCTCCGGATACACATATCGGACAGTCCACAGCAGAGAAGTAAGTTAGTTCTAGAAAGCGTTAGGCTTACGCTGACTATGTAATCGACCTTAGATATAGTGTCTTCTTCGCACATCGCTAGCTACACGCGACGCGAGCCCGACCCCGTTTACGATTTACTACTAAGAGGCCGAACGTGACGACTGTGCAAGTAGCTCATCTGGCGTCGTCTCTCGCCTCAATGAGGACGCACTTGTCACCTGAAGACAAGGAATAAAACACTGAGTGCACCTCGTGGGAACGAGCGCGTGAAGTGAGCTGTAGCTGCGACGTTACGTGAACTGTTTTAAGGATGTCTGCGAGTCCGGAGTCGAACGATGCATCGTGCACTCAATCGACATTCATGCAATCACTGACATTTACAAATATACAATGTAATATGATCATTGACAACATGCATGAGTAAGGAAGAAATTACATTCACGAGCGGAGGACACCATGACATGGACAAGCGGCGAAAGCGAGCGATACGGGCGGCACTGACCTGTGTCCACGATGACGTCGATGAGGTCCATGCTCTTGGCGAAGGCGTCGCGCAGGTTGATGTGGTGGAAGGACACGATGGAACCCTCGCGCTTGGCGCGCTCCAGCGCCTCGCGCCGTTTGAGCGCCTTCTCGCGCCGCATCTGGTTCTTGTAAAACTCGGCGAAATTGTTGACGATAATGGGGATGGGTAACGCAATTACCAACACGCCGCAAATACAGCATACTGAGCCGATGACCTTGCCCAACGGGGTCGTGGGGTAAATGTCACCGTATCCGACTGTGGTCATGGTGATGCCGGCCCACCAGAACGTTTCCGGAATGGATATGAATTTAGTCCCCGGCTCTTCCTTCTCGGCGAAGTACGCCAGCGAAGAAAATATGAGCACTCCCATCGCGAGGAACAACATGAGCAATCCGAGCTCTTTGTATGAATTTCTGAGTGTGAAGCCGAGCGACTGGAGCCCGGTCGAGTGTCGAGCGAGTTTGAGGATACGCAAGATTCGCATAATACGGAAGATTTGTACGACGCGACGAACATCTTGGAATTGATCCGTCGCGTTTTTGTTCGTTTCGAGTAGGAAGAGAGATACGAAATATGGCAAGATCGCCAGTAAATCTATCACATTGAGTCCGCCCTTGAAGAACTTCCACTTATCCGGCGACGCACTGAACCGCAACACGTACTCGAGCGTGAACCACGTGATGCACACCGCCTCGACCATGGCCAGCTGCGGGTTGTCCATGGGCGCGCCCTTCTCGTCGTACACTTGCATCTGGGGTATCGTGTTGAGAGTGAGCCCTATCGTGGACAGCACGATGAACAGAATCGATATCACCGCGATCACCTGCAAGCACGCACGGCCGGTCAGCGGCGGTCGGGAGCTCAAGGCCGCGTACCCTGGTTATATACGAGTAGTGTATAACCCTACAGTGTATCACATGTGTCTGATATGTATATATTTCATAGCCAGTAGGTTTGCCAGTGTTTATACAGAGTAATATGTCCTACACATTTTTACAAATTAATCTAGGATGATAGGTAAATTAAGTATTGTTAGGTATATGTAGGTATGTATTTACAGGTATATATTAGATAGACGATTAAAGCCAATATCTTAGTAAATATATAAATAGAGTCTTAAAGTTAATGCTTCAATTTTGGTGTAAAAATAACATCTATTCGTGTATATGTTAGTAGTGTTGTGTGGTCGAGGTGTAGGAGGTATATTAAGCTACTTCAGCACCGGGGCGGACGGACGGGCGTCGCCGCGGAGACGGGCGGGTCGAGATCGAGCACGCGCGTCCGTCCGTCGCCCGTGTCGCTCGGTTAGTATAGTGTTAGTCGAAGATACCACGAAGCGTTTCTAAGCACTGATGGGATTCAGTATAACGGGGCCGGAGAGGGGCGCGTGGGTGAGGCGGGAGCGGGAGCGGGCGCGGGTGGGAGCCGGCGCGCGGCGCTCAGCCGTGGTGGGAGGCGGCGCGGGCGCGGCCGCGCACTGCGCACGCGCGTGCGCAGGGCGCGCGCCGTCCCGTGCCGCCCCGCACGAGGGCCGACGAGCGCCGCGGGTGCGGCGGCTGGTCACATCGCGTAAGCCCATCCCATCTTTGCAATTTTGCGACAACAATTAAGCTTTGTTTTTTAGGGTTACCCCCGTCGGTGAACGATCGACGCGGCTGTGAACATTTCGTAGAAATTAACTGTAACGAAAGGTGATTAAAAAAATCGCTGATAGCTCGTCGCGTACCGGACATCTTGTTTGTGAAACAGAATGCACATGAAACATCCAGGAGCAATATTAGCGTATTTTCATAAAGTGGCGTATCTACTCTTCCATATAAGGACCGTATCGGAAAGAAAGTAGACAACTTCAAAATGGTATTATTTTTATTCTGTGTGAAAACTGATAATGAAACAAAAATAAACTGAAAAATAAGGTCTTTATAAAGAACTGTTTTTAATTAATTCGTCGTATTTTATATATTTTGCCTGCAACCTAACTTTCTTTTTGATGTGTCTCATTCAATTCTGGACGATCACTTTTGACACATTTGATGATGCCCTGTTCCACTTTTTTTTAAGTTTTCAAGTGAGGTGGCAGCTTTGACGTTTTTTTAGAGGTGTCGTTTCATGATAGACCAATATCGCTCAATTGGGTGAACTTCTGGGCAATTGGGAGGAATCATCTCCTTATCATATCATACTTCTACCTTATCGGCTTTATACCATTCCTTCGTTGTTTTAGAGTAATGACAAGAAGCCAAGTATGGCCAAAATAAAGTGCTACTCCTGTGCTTCTTTATAAGTGGTAATTATAATAATATAATGTGGTTTCTGTAAGCACTCGTCACTGTATACCGTAGCGTTCAAAGTCCCTGTAGTAAAGAAGTATTGCGATCGCATACTGCATTGAAAAATCGCTTGCCACACTAATACTTTTTTGCCGAATGTCTCGATGTTGATGGCCTTATCTTTTCGAGTAACCTTCTATAAGCCGGCACCGTAATAAATTGAGGTCCTGGTAAGGCTTTAAAGTCCAATTTGCAATAGGTCTCGTCATCCATTATAATGCACTGATTTTTCTTGGTCAATATACGGTCGTATAATTTCCTTGCCAGTTTTCTGACAGCTATTGTATGATTTTCATCTCGTTTTGGTTGTTTTAGTTTTTTATAGGTCTTTAGGTTGCATCTTAGTTTGATTCTTTGTATCATAGCCGAAGAAGTTTTGACTCTTTTTGCCGCATTTCGAATTGAAAGGGCGGATTTTGTTTAAACATTCTTATGACTTTCTTTTCTCATGCCAAGTCGGTTGTCCCCGGTTTTCTTCCAGATTTAGGCAAATCATGGAGAGTACAGAAGTCACCAAATCTATTTATTATCTTGTCCACACCTGCGGGACTCAACTCGTACTTTTAACCAGTTTTCTAATCGTCATACCTTTTATTTTGCACCAATCGTCCATAGTATTTTTCACAATCGTGTTATAATAGAGAGCTTTTTGGTCGAGTACCGTGTTTATGCCACGAAGCTTGCTGAGTGGCCTAAGTAAGGTACGAGATTAAAAAGCATGATTATACCACTATTGTGAACAATACTTTTTGTACGAGTTCATTAAAATTAATTTTCTACGAGTCAACTGAACTAATTAAACAAACTCGATACTGTTGAAACGAAGTGCAGCCTATCGCTCGTACGCTCGTTGATATCTTAAAAGACATGAACGAGCGTACGACATCAACGAGTATAAGCTCAATAATCAAAGCGATTCTATTGGTTCAATTCATTACAGTTCGGTAAAGCAGCCACGTGATTGGTCGAATTTATTTTAGTTCTATTTTCAATTTTTTGTTGGTTGTCTCGAGCGTATCGAAACAGTTATTTCGATTGTTTCGACAGTAACATGGACTACAACTACGAAAAGAGTGACCTTGCAGTATTCTCTATGAAATCTTAATACACAGATTTTAATCGACGAGTACAAATAAATATTTTTTACGAACGTGTAAGCTAATTCGCCCCATGTTGACAGTTTGACAAAAGTAGTAAATGCTTTTTGTTGCAATTAAGAGAAAAGGATATAGTTCGTTATTTAAAAAAAAAATATGCCGATTTTATGTACGTACCAGTTTTTAGAGATGCCTAAAGTTGTCTACTTTCTTTCCGATACGGTCCTTATTTATCAAACGTTCACATTAACTCGTTTTATAGCTACAAGTACCTATAATATAGCAGGCACTAATATTGCCCCCTAGCTGGCTAGACTTGCGTTTAGCACATTTGTTAGCAATGTTACAGTTGATCCAGCTGCTGATAGAACAATATGGTGAGATTACAATACATAATATTTGAATAAAATATGTATAGTGCAGTTTTCTTTGAAGCAAAAAGTACATTTGAATAACCATTGAAAGAAGATAAGTAAAGAAATAGCAAAAAAAAGACATTACGTCAGCTGACTTACATTAGCAAGTATTCTTAAGAACAAAATAAATAATTGTGAGACGTACCTACCTATAAATTTATTAAATACGTAATAAATACAGTAGGTTCAAATACTAATAAATATTGTTGTTTATACTTACACAATTTGTACCGCCGTTGTCGAAATACGTTGTGCCAAGCAAGAAGAATTGTTATAGGTACAACCAACGAAGCCTTTATCTACGACATTCAGCACGGTTTCGACAAAAGCGATCGCGGTGCGAGCACGACATCGACACGACATGGACACAACACCACATTTCATACCACAAGTCGATGCCAACAGACATACTACGTACAGGGGAAGGCAGTGATAGATGTTATTCATGCACCACAAACACGACGAAAACAGGAAAGCTATTGACAATTTGCCATTCAATTAATATCGCCCACAAAAGCCTGCGTCGTACTGTTTTGGGTTTTCAGTAAGAAAATAATATACTCGTACCATTGTATGTTTGACAGCTTTTACGAAGCAAACTTTTTGAATGTTGAATTGTGTTAAATATCTTAAATTCGTAGTAGGTAAAGTAAATACGTAATGTAACAACTATTGTGTGGAGTTAACTATATAAGTAATGTACTTAATATTAATGTGCAATATAAACTTATGTGATTTATATGTTGGTAAATACATACTCATTAGTGTAAGTTGTGTAGGAATTACAATTTGTGTAGATAGAGTTATTAGTGTAAATATGTATTGGACCTATGTAATACAATAACCCTAATCATTTGTATCAGCAAAATGAGCTTTAAAACTCGACTTTATTCTATCTACTGTTTGCAAACTAACAACTGTGCATAGTGTCATTCAATCCAGATGCAAGTACATATTAAGTACAGTACCTACGCACTAGCTCACAGGTTGACAAAAGCATCTACTTAAATGGTCCGGTCACCTTTGATTCATCAAAACTAATATTCTAGTCCTTGGCAGCTTTGCTAGAGGTTAAGAAGTTGTAGGTAGTTACTTTATTGGTTAGTTACAAGGGGGCGTAATACATTACCCTAGCTGCGATACTCGTGGTGGGTTTCTCGAGGAGGTCCCAGAGCCATTTTTGGTACTGGGCACAGGTGCCCTGGCCGAACTCTTCCTCCTCGCGCTGTCGCAAGCTCTCGGCCTCTTTCCTCATCTCCTCGTGGACATGTTCTTTGCGCTGGTGGTACTTGTGTTGGCAGCACGACTCGAGATACAGCTCGTCCACGCCCCAGTACTCTAGGTCGTCGCTGAAGGCCAGTACGCACATCTCGTCCACGAGGTGAAGCTTGCCGGTCCGGTAGAAGTTCAGGATCGAGCTGAAGCTCTTTGGGTGTCTGGAAAACCACGAGATAACCAATTCAGTTTATTAACTAACCAACTACCTCAACCACCTTGAGAATAACAATTTGTTTTATCACAATCATCATTTAAAGTTATGCATTAGAGCTCAATCATTAAGTACGAAGGTATACAGTGTTCAAGTAAGTGGAATAAATCGCTAGACATCGCTCCATGTCCCGTGTGCCACTGCCGTGGCGCTCGCCACCTGTGTCATCTGGCTCTACAAATACTTCCAGCAAATATACCTGTCAAAAAAGTGCTCATTGTCCTGCAGCGAGTATGCGTCGCCTGAGGTATAGCTCAGGCGGCACAGCCACTCGTTCGGCAGCCGCTTCAACGTACTTATTACGCCTAAGCGTCTAACACAACACACGCCCACTTCATTTAAGTATTTATTTAAACTTGCATTGCACAAAATAAAAACTAATGGTCCAAAAGGCGGACTTAATGTCATAAAGCATTCTCTACCAGTCAAACTTAAGGCAACGCAGATAAATTGTGGGCGGTGCCAACTTTATTTGGACAAACAACTTCATCTACCTCTACAACAATACGGTAACCAAGAACCACACCTATCGAAGAAGTACTCGTTGTCCTGCAGCGAGTAATCATCGCAGAGCTCCGTGATGGACTCGTGCGTGTTGCAGTCCCGCAGCCGGCCGAGCCGTGTGTGCGGCAGCCGCTCCAGGGTGCGCCAGAGCACCTCGTGCCGCACGCCGCCGACGTTGATGATGACGCGTTTGCTCAGCGCCTTGGCGCGCAGCATCATGAACGGCTCCGGCGGCAGCGACGACATCGACCTGGAATGTACCGAGGGGATTATGGTGCTTCGTCGGACAGTCGTATGTAGTAATGAGAAGTAGATGCTATGTGCATATATAAATTCGATTCCGCTCTCGAGGATTTCCTTGTTCCAAATGTAACTTTCAAAAGTTAATAAAGGGAATATGAGAGTACGGTCAGCCTCACAAGGGGCTTAACACATTTGTACCGTGTCGCATTAAACGTCATGTTAAACTGCCATATGAAGTTTTCAAACGAGTGAAAACGACAAGGTACTTAGGTGTTCAGTAACTTATGAGGCCAATTACTGTGCCTAAGAAAAGTCTCCTAAAGTTTTGGATAGTTATCTCAGGTATTTGGGCTAAATAAAGTTTGATAAATTATCTGTGTAGTAGATCGTCAGCCCACTCCCAATACGCCTACGTCTCATGACAACACGTAAAAAGCATGGCAGCAGGTCGAGAAAGTTGTGCTGAGCAAGAATCGGAAGATTGTAGCACCTAAAATCCTTCAATTCCGGTCAAAATTGTAAGGGTAGGTAGGTATATTTAGTAGGGTAAGGTTTGTACCTACGAGACATGTGGCATCATCTAGCCCTTTAATCGTAGATACAGTAAACCTAAGTCTGTCAGTCGTAAAATGGCCGGAAGTACTTGGCAGACGGTGCCAAAATTGGCCACCATTGGCACCGTCTGCCAAGTTCCGGCCATTTCAGGAATGGCAGGCTTAGGTTAACTCTCTCTCTACGACTAAAGGGCTAAATGATGCCACATGTCTCGTACTGTTGTCACATGATGTAAATATACCTACCTACCCTTGCAATTTTGACCGGAAGTGAAGGATTTTCCAAGCTTTCGGGCAATTTTAGGTGCGATAATCTTCTGATTAATCCTCAGCACAACTCTCTCGACCTGTTTTATCTTGTTGGCATGAGCCGTACTTAAGCGTATTGGGAGTGAGCTTACGGTCTTGCCGCGTGGAATCCGTACAAGGATTATGAATGAATTAAACTTTACCCAATAAGACAATGGCACTATTTATCCGGTTTTAGGGCTCTACTATAGTTATGAATCTAGTCCATTTTGATATGTGTCCTTTTTTAAACTAGCTGACAAGAAAATCATCAAGAGCCAGAACTCGAATCCTATATTTTTAATATCACGCTGGCGCTACTGTTTCATAAGCTTATTGCAGAAAAGCATGGCAGGATAGCGGCTAAAAGCCACTCACTTTATCTTAGGTGTCGAGTCATATAGGTACTATGTTTGCTTTCTACATATTATTACTTATTTAGCTTCTGTCGACTTCCCGTAAAATTGTATTGTACGCTCATTACATTTGAAGCAATACTTACTGATTTATGCACCTGCTAGGTATTCTTATGCAACTACATTTTCTTTTCTCAGCTTTGCTTACGTGCTTGCCTAAAATTACTTTGCAATAAAATCGTGACTATCGTAATATATCACCTCGAATACTGGACTTCCATTGTGGGTCTGTGGGCCAATGATCAGTTTTAAGTTTGATTCGGTTTGATGTTGAATGTAACACAATTGATTGCAAACATGATGTAATGTAAATGTATCCTGTAAAAAAATTGTTAAGTTTCGTGTCGCTTTTCAAACCAACGCTTAATTAAATTTTTTTTCGTATGAACTGGATGAATTCTGAATAAAGTTTGTACTTTACAGTGCTGTGTGAAGACGGCCCTATGCACGACATCAAGTCCTTCTGTAGATAATTGAAAAGGTTCTCGGGTGGCTAGTGGCGGCCACGTATCGGAAAGTGCAGCGTGGGTAGACCGACCGCCCACAAAAATGACCTGGACTGGGGGCGGGCGTCTGCTGGATGCGAGCGGCGCAGGATCGGTCATCGTGGCACTCTTTGGGGAACGCCAATGTCCAGCAGTGTTGTGCTTTCGGTTGATAGGATGATGATGATAAATTAAGTTAGTTTAGCTTATAAATGAGGTGAGTGACCTGGAGTGGGTCCGCTGTAGCTGCGCATGGCCGGGCGGCGGCGCGGGCGCAGGCGCCAGCCCGCGGTCGAGCGGCGCATCCTGCGCGGGCGCCGCGAAGCCCATGGGTGCGCGCGGGGGCGAGTCGCCCACCTGCACAATTAACACATTATGAGAGGCTACCCGCTGATCAAATAATAAGGGCTACCCGCACGGCACCGCCCGCATATTGCAAAGAACGCAGTCAGAGTTTTGGGATAAAACATAGCCTATGCTATATCCTGGCAGAGTGTTTGAAAGCGGATGAGTAGTTCTGAAGATGAAATACAGGTAATACTATACAGACTACACAGAGTTATTTTCTTTTCCGTGATGTCAATGATCAGAAAAAGTGAAGAATTACATGTATTAGTGTGTATTTATTAGTTTTATTACCAATCAGCGTATAGGCGCGCCAAATAGATAGATAAATAATTAGAACGCATGTCGTTTGTCGTTCAAGCGTGTATTATTTTAACTCTCAGGCGCGGTGGTCATCTAACCTGTGGTGTCATAACGGGTTGTTATCATCCATCGAAACACGTGGCTTTGAATGACTTTCCAACAGATCGGCTGTCCGAGATCATCCTCCTAATATCGCTTTCCCAGTTGTGCGCTAAAGGAGCCCAAGGCCCAAACCATTTGGTACGATTTGAGGGAAAACTAGATCTTGTTGGACCGGTTTCCTCACGGTGTTTGCACTGAAAACCTACTGTTCCGTATTCCGTAGGTACATAAGTTCCGAAAAACTCATTGGTACGAGCTGGGATTCGAACCCACGACCGCCGCTTGACAGCCGCATGCTTGAACCACTAGGCTACCGTGATTTGACTACGCTATTACTCTGAAATTTGTAAGTACCTGCCAGCGCGCAGCGCCGCGGCCCGCGCCCTCGCCCCCCATGCCCGCTAGCTCATGGTCCCCGGCGCCGCCTCATGGGCGAGCGGGGACTGCCACCTCGCAACACCACTGCTCCTGTCAACAACAAGATACAGTTCAGTCAACTACGTAAATTGAGTGTATGACCACAGTGTAAGGAGGAACAGTGGACGGACGCCTTTGACGTTTGCGGGTTTAAAAACGTCATGTCCCAAGCTACATGTATGCAGTCAGGGCTCGTCCTATACGCCCCTCACACCCCGTACGATTAGACGGCTTCGTCGACTGACTGTAGATATTGGTTTATAGACTGTGTTATGGCGGGCATGTCGTATGAATTATAGATGATACCTACCTACTTAATTTAAGAGCAAGACAGGGATGAATTGCAATAAATTTGACATAATGAAGACCTAAATTTAAATTACAAAAAAAAAAAGCGGCCAAGTGCGAGTCGGACTCGCACATGAAGGGTTCCGTGAAATAAATTGCGGTTTACGATTTATGACGTATTAAAAAAAAACGACTTACTAGATCTCGTTCAAACCAATTTTCGGTGGAAGTTTGCATGGTAATGTACATCATATATTTTTTTTAGTTTTATCATTCTCTTTTTAGAAGTTACAGGGGGGGGGACACACATTTTACCACTTTGGAAGTGTCTCTCGCGCAAACTATTCAGTTAAGAAAAAAATTATATTAGAAACCTCAATATAATTTTTGAAGACCTATCCATAGATACCCCACCCCACCCAACGTATGGGTTTAATGAAAAAAATTTTTTTGAGTTTCAGTTCTGAGTATGGGGACCCCTAAAACTTAATGTTTTTTTTCAATTTTTGTGTGAAAATCTTAATGCGGTTCACAGAATACATCTACTTACCAAGTTTCAACAGTATAGCTCTTATAGTTTCGGAAAAAAGTGGTTTCGACATACGGACGGACAGACAGACAGACGGACATGACGAATCTATAAGGGTTCCGTTTTTTGCCATTTGGCTACGGAACCCTAAAAAATTGCTCAAATTAAGCTCTTAACTATCTACGTTCGAGGAAATTGAATGTTTAGCATTTTTTGACATGTGCCAGACCTTCGTTTTCCTCGACCGTGCATTTTTTTGCAATCCGCCCACAGATGTACTACCCCTCCGCCCAGTACTTTTTTTTATACCAGCTAGGATCTATTATGTCATATGTTTTATGTAGTAACTTGTTAGGGTTCCATACCAAAAAGGTAAAAAAGGAACCCTGGTGCGACTATGCCCATCTGTCCGTCTGTCACAACGTTTAATATCTCAGGAACTACTTATGCTATCAATTTAAATTTTGGAACAACTGTTAACAAGGTTAAGACACGTGTATGGAAAAAAAATATAAGCATTTTTATTTTCTGTGTAAATGACGAATATGAGGGGGATTCAAAATTCAAAGTCTAGTTAATAGATCAAGTGGGGTATCATATGAAAGGGCTTAATTTGCGCTTTCTAAACCGTTGTTATTTTTTTTCTACAGTGGTTAAATTTTGATTTATTAATTAAAATTAAATAAAAAAATAAAATTACTTCATGCCAAGATGCTATGGAAAGGAGCATGTTAAAACTCAGGAGAATTCACAAAGTCAGAAATGAGGAAATAAGGAAGAGAACTAAACAATGATTGTGGACGCCCTAAAACAAACTACGCCTCAAATGCCAGTGGTCTGGCCATATATCCAGACTAAAAGACAAAAGATATGTATGGTCCATACAAACTACAAAATGGATAGGACCAGAAGCAAAAGAACAAGGGGAAGACCATACAAACGGTGGGCTGATGACATCACCGAAATAACTGGTAAAAAATGAGAGAAAGGAATAGAGAGGATGGAATCGAAGAGGCTTTTACCCAATCGAGATCAGTGTAGAAAATACAAACAACTTTCTTTTATTTATAATATAAATAAAACTTAATTCAACTAAACTAATTGTACTTACTAATAAACTAATACCACATTTGAAATGTAAGAACTTGTTCTATACTGAATAAATAAAGCTTTAATAATAATAATAATAATATGGATGGTTGGATAGGCCCCCCACCTCTGGCTTGCCTTAACTGGCTGTCCAGAGTGGAGTCGCAAGAGCTGTTGCTCGAGGGTAGATGTGGACACCTAAGTGGCGAGTTGGCTATATGTTTAAAGTCCAGTGCCACCTCTCTGTCCCCCCCCCCCCCCCCCCCCCCCCCCCAGCCTATCTGACTGGTGTTGCCCTTAGGCCATTTTTTAATGTCGCTATTAATAGGGGCCCATCTAGCAGTTAGTCACCGTCTGCACGAGATAAAAAATGAGACAGTTTATTAGGCAGGCGTCCGATGTTTCACCCAATAGCCCAGCCACTAGTCCATCATTTTCACCCAATAACCCGGGCCAGGACGGGCAGGGACAGCATCCGCTCGGTGTACTCCTTGCATTTCATTAAATTGTCAAAAGGGCCACTACGTGTTGGCTCAGTTGGTACTTTGTAGGTACCTAGCCCCACGCACGCCTCCCAAAGATCCGGGACATCATTGTCCCACGAGCGGGAAAGACATACAATAATAATAAAAACGTTGAAAAAAATACCATTCACCCCCCCTTTATCTCCGAACTTTTCCAAGCGAAAATTCTGAAATTATTACATAAGATTAGGAGTAACACAAATAATACAGGAAAAATAAGACGATACCTCTATCTAGCGTACTTTTTTAGGGTTCCGTGGCCAAATGGCAAAAAACGGAACCCTTATAGATTCGTCATGTCTGTCTGTCTGTCTGTCCGTCCGTATGTCACAGCCACTTTTTTCCGAAACTATAAGAGCTATACTGTTGAAACTTGGTAAGTAGATGTATTCTGTGAACCGCATTAAGATTTTCACACAAAAATAGAAAAAAAACAATAAATTGTGGGGTGCCCCATACTAAGAAATGAAACTCAAATTTTTTTTTTCATCAAACCAATACGTGTGGGGTATTTATGGATTGGTCTTCAAAAATGATATTGAGGTTTCTAACATCATTTTTTTCTAAACTGAAGAGTTTGCGCGAGAGACACTTCCAAAGTGGTAAAATGTGTGCCCCTCCCCCTGTAACTTCTAAAATAAGAGAATGATAAAACTAAAAAAAATATATAATGTACATTACCATGCAAACTTCCAACGAAAATTGGTTTGAACGAGATCTAGTAAGTATTTTTTTTAATACGTCATAAATCGTAGAAAGCAATTTATTTAAAGGAACCCTTCATGTGCGAGTCCGACTCGCACTTGCCCGCTTTTATTTTATTTATCAAAAATCATTTTTAGGGTTCCGTACTCAAAGAGTAAAACGGGACCCTATTACTAAGACTCCGCAGTCAGTCCGTCCGTCCGTCCGTCCGTCCGTCCGTCTGTCTGTCACCAGGCTGAAATTTTCACAGATGATGTATTTCTGTTGCCGATATAACAACAAATACTAAAAACACAGAATAACATAGTTTTTTTATAGATAAGTATACGGAACTCTTCGTGCGCGAGTCCCACTCGCACTTGGCCGGTTTTTTTTTATTATACCTAATTTTATTACTTGTGTATGAAATTTTATGTATTCAAATTCCTATGAGATAATCGTTAACATCCCTCCTTTCAGATAAAAAAATAATTATCGAAATCGGTAGGTACGCGTTATAAAAAAATATCGCTGATCAACAAAGTTACCTACTAGGTTGCAAGTTATAAGTACCAAAATGCAGATGGCGCTGTACAACGGTAACTTCTACTATTAGCTGTTAAGATTGTTCAAGAATGAATGGGGCCGTGACATGACGGGTATGGTGTATGAACGTTTGTACGGAACCCTCGGTGCGCGAGTCAGACTCGCACTTGACCGGTTTTGTTTTTATGTGTTTATGTGACTGACTACATACAACAGCAATATCATTAGACTATTTTGTTAGATACGCGAAATAACTCAGAAACATTTCTAAGTATGAAGAGAGACCCAAAATCTAATAAAAGTACGCACCTAAGGAACACTAAACTGCAAAGAAAAGTAAACACAAATCCACCTCATAAAAATTATAGCCTCCGTATATTATAACAATTTCCTTTTATTACTGCTGACATATTACCGTACGAGTATAAAATGTAATCCAGAACTCGTAACCCTAAGGAGATTTTTATGATATACACGACTATAATACACTACGTAGTTACATGTTGCCTTCTCATCCTGTCACAGACCTTTTGAATGTACTATAAACAGTTACTATAAACAGCCCAGCCCAGCCAACGTGTCACCCGTTTTGCAAATCTATTCCATTTCCGTACATTTATAAGTAGCAGAGAAGTTGAATCGTCGACAAAGCGACCCATTTTCCTGTCATAAATATTCAGCCCTCCACTGCCAGGAAAGTGATTAATCGAGCATTTCACGAGATAAATGTTGAGACGCCAAACTACTTCACATAATCCTGAACCCGTGCAATTGTAATAGGTCACGGAATCCATTATTTCTATAGACAGTTCTGCCGTTGTGTGTCGGTCAGAAGGTTAAACTGGCTCCCCATATTCCCCATATCAAATAACTAATTTAATACCATTATATTGCGCGCGTGAGGAAACCGATCTAATCCCAACAGGGTCTAGTTTGCCCTCTGGGGCAGAAAGGTCAGATGGCAATCACTTTCGTAAAACTAGTGCCTACGCCATTAGGTGCCAAAGCGGACCTAGGGCTCCTTTGGGACACAACCGGGAAAATCGCTAGGGGCATGATGATTCAAAAATTCAAAAAAAATTCAAAATTCAAAAATATTTATTATTTAACTTATATTTTAATACAGATTTGTGGAATCCTCCTTTTAAGTTAAAAAAAAAACTTGTGTTAGGAGGTATTCGCTCTTTCATACAAGGTATTTTAAAAAATAGATAAAAATAAAATTAAGCTAGGTATATTATATTAGTCCCAATTATCCTAAATATACTCAAGAGCATGGAGATGGGAGATGGTGGGCATGATGATGTTGCGCGCGTTCGCTTTCTGCACACACGCCGAGTTCACGTGTGCTCACAACACATTCATATCATACTTTATTGATATGCAATATGTCGAGTAAGCTTGACCTGGCAGAGGGATCCATTGGATTTGAAGAAAGGCAACCTCCCTACCCGCCCTTGACCTTTTCATCCCTTAAATCTGTCACACACCTGCCCTGCTGACTGTAATGTAAAGTTCATTAACAACCTAAATTACCTGCCTAACTAAGTAATTTAACCCGAGTCAAAGGTTGGAAACATTTGAGACAGTTTAAATTAGCAGGTTTTAATAATGCTTTTCAGGAGATATAAGTAATAGCAATAATTTACTTTAAAAACAAAGTTTAAAGCGACTTCAATTCAGTACTTCGCCACGCCACAATTTCCACATTTCCTTTCCAATTTACCATATGAACATGAACTGCTCTCCGAGAGCAAATGCGTTGATTATTACAGACTAGCTGTTGCCCGCGACTTCGTCCGCGTAGAACTTTTTATCGTCTTAGAAAATGATTTCTCTCTATACAAAATTTGAACCCTCTTTTAGGGGATAATTAAAAAAAAAGTTGATGTTCATTTTCTAGTTTGTGAACAAACAGTCTAAAACCAAAGTTAAAAATCTCATACTTTAAAAATGCCTTGAAATACTCAAACTTTGAACCAATTTTAACACTCTTAGGGGATGAATTTGGAAAAACTCTGAAATCAGTGTTGTAGTCTTTTAACGTACAGAATAAGACCGAAGTTAAAAATCTCTTACTCACACTTTAAAATTTTATTGCTCGCCATTTAAAATTTGAACCCCCTTTTAAACCCCCTTAGAGGTTGAATTTTTCTAATCGCTGATAGAACTTTTTTCGTAAACTTTTAAGTCTCTAGCTCAAAAAAAGTGTTGCCCATACAAAGCTTTCTTAACCCCCTTAGGGGTGGAATTTTCTAAAACTCTGAAAGTACTTTATTATTAATTTTAATAAGTAACATTTTGAATAGTTTTAAGTCTAGTAAAAAAAAAAGTTTTTCCCACACAACACTGGCTACCCTTCTTAAGGATCTTAAGGATCCCCTTAGGGATGGAGTTTTCTAAAACGCTGAAAGTTCTTTTTTAGTATTCTAATAAGTAATCTTTTTGCAAAGTTTTAAGTCTAACTCAAAAAAAAGTGTTGCCCATGCAAAGCTTGCTCTCCTTTTTAACCCTATTAGGGGTGGAATTTTCTAAAACGATTTGTGTTCTTTTTTTGTATTTTAATAAAGTAATCTTTCTACAAAGTTTCAAGTCTCTAACTCAAAAACATAAACTTTCCCTGATAAAAACTTTGCACCCCTTTTTATCCCCCTTAGGGATAGATTTTTTCAAAACGCTGAAAGTCTTTTTTTTTGTATTTTTATAAGTAATCTTTCTACAAAGTTTTAAGTGTCTAGCTCAGAAAAAGTGTTCCCCATACAAACCTTGCACCCTTTTTTAACCCCCTTAGGGAATGATTTTTGTAAAACGCCGAATGTAGTATTTTTCATGTTCTAATAAGTAATTTTTCGTCAAAATTTTAAGTCTCTATTAAAAAAAAATATGTTTTTCCCATACAAACTTTGCACCCTATTTTACCCCCTTAGGGGTGAAATTTTCCAAAACGCTGAAAGTACTTTCTTTGTATTTAAATAATCTTTCTACAAAGTTTTAGGACTCTAGCTAAAAAAAATAGTTTCCCACATACAAACTTTGCACCCCTATTTTAGCCCCCTATTTTTAGGGGTAGAATTTTCTAAAACGCTGAAAGTACTTAATTTGTATTCTGATGACTAATCTTTCTACAAAGTTTTAAGTCTCTATTTAAAAAAAATATTGTTTCCCCCATACAAAATTTGCACCCCTATTTTACCCCCTTAGGGGTAGATTTTTTTAAAACACTGAATCTAGGTACTTAATTTGTATTCTAATGAATAATTTCTCTACAAAGTTTTAAGTCTCAAAAAGTAGTTTTTCCCATACAAACTTTGCACTCTATTTTACCCCTTTAGGGGTAGAATTTTCTAAAACCCTGAAAGTTCTTTATTTGTATTCTAATGACTGATCTTTCTACAAAGTTTTAAGTCTCTATTTAAAAAAAAAATGTTTCCCCCATACAAACCTTGCACCCCTATTTTACCCCCGTAGGGGTGGAATTTTCCAAAACGCTGAAAGTGTTTCATTTGTATTCTAATAACTAATTTTTCTACAAAGTTTAAGTCTATAGCTCAAAAAAAAAAAGGTTCTCCCATACAAACTTTGCACCTCCATTTTACCCCCTTAGGGGTAGAATTTTCAAAAATCCCTTTTTATCCCTAGCCCACGTTATAAAAGCAACATACTGTGCAAAAATCAACTCTCTAAGATTAGTAGTTTCGGCTGTGCGTTGATGAGTGAGTGAGTGAGTTATTGAGTGAATAAGTCAGTCAGGACATAGGCATTTATTATGTACTAGCTGTTGCCCGCGACTTCGTCCGCGTAGAACTTTTTATCGTCTTAGAAAATGATTTCTCTCAATACAAAATTTGAACCCTCTTTTAGGGGATAATTAAAAAAAAAGTTGATGTTCATTTTCTAGTTTGTGAACAAACAGTCTAAAACCAAAGTTAAAAATCTCATACTTTAAAAATGCCTTGAAATACTCAAACTTTGAACCAATTTTAACACTCTTAGGGGATGAATTTGAAAAAACTCTGAAATCAGTTTTGTAGTCTTTTAACGTACAGAATAAGACCGAAGTTAAAAATCTCTTACTCACACTTTAAAATTTTATTGCTCGCCATTTAAAAGTTGAACCCCCTTTTAAACCCCCTTAGAGGTTGAATTTTTCTAATCGCTGAAAGAACTTTTTTCGTAAACTTTTAAGTCTCTAGCTCAAAAAAAGTGTTGCCCATACAAAGCTTTCTTAACCCCCTTAGGGGTGGAATTTTCTAAAACTCTGAAAGTACTTTATTATTAATTTTAATAAGTAACATTTTGAATAGTTTTAAGTCTAGTAAAAAAAAAAGTTTTTCCCACACAACACTGGCTACCCTTCTTAAGGATCTTAAGGATCCCCTTAGGGATGGAGTTTTCTAAAATGCTGAAAGTTCTTTTTTAGTATTCTAATAAGTAATCTTTTTGCAAAGTTTTAAGTCTAACTCAAAAAAAAGTGTTGCCCATGCAAAGCTTGCTCTCCTTTTTAACCCTATTAGGGGTGGAATTTTCTAAAACGATTTGTGTTCTTTTTTTGTATTTTAATAAGTAATCTTTCTACAAAGTTTCAAGTCTCTAACTCAAAAACATAAACTTTCCCTGATAAAAACTTTGCACCCCTTTTTATCCCCCTTAGGGATAGATTTTTTCAAAACGCTGAAAGTCTTTTTTTTTGTATTTTTATAAGTAATCTTTCTACAAAGTTTTAAGTGTCTAGCTCAGAAAAAGTGTTCCCCATACAAACCTTGCACCCTTTTTTAACCCCCTTAGGGAATGATTTTTGTAAAACGCCGAATGTAGTATTTTTCATGTTCTAATAAGTAATTTTTCGTCAAAATTTTAAGTCTCTATTAAAAAAAAATATGTTTTTCCCATACAAACTTTGCACCCTATTTTACCCCCTTAGGGGTGAAATTTTCCAAAACGCTGAAAGTACTTTCTTTGTATTTAAATAATCTTTCTACAAAGTTTTAGGACTCTAGCTAAAAAAAATAGTTTCCCACATACAAACTTTGCACCCCTATTTTAGCCCCCTATTTTTAGGGGTAGAATTTTCTAAAACGCTGAAAGTACTTAATTTGTATTCTGATGACTAATCTTTCTACAAAGTTTTAAGTCTCTATTTAAAAAAAATATTGTTTCCCCCATACAAAATTTGCACCCCTATTTTACCCCCTTAGGGGTAGATTTTTTTAAAACACTGAATCTAGGTACTTAATTTGTATTCTAATGAATAATTTCTCTACAAAGTTTTAAGTCTCAAAAAGTAGTTTTTCCCATACAAACTTTGCACTCTATTTTACCCCTTTAGGGGTAGAATTTTCTAAAACCCTGAAAGTTCTTTATTTGTATTCTAATGACTGATCTTTCTACAAAGTTTTAAGTCTCTATTTAAAAAAAAAATGTTTCCCCCATACAAACCTTGCACCCCTATTTTACCCCCGTAGGGGTGGAATTTTCCAAAACGCTGAAAGTGTTTCATTTGTATTCTAATAACTAATTTTTCTACAAAGTTTAAGTCTATAGCTCAAAAAAAAAGGTTCTCCCATACAAACTTTGCACCCCCATTTTACCCCCTTAGGGGTAGAATTTTCAAAAATCCCTTTTTATCCCTAGCCCACGTTATAAAAGCAACATACTGTGCAAAAATCAACTCTCTAAGATTAGTAGTTTCGGCTGTGCGTTGATGAGTGAGTGAGTGAGTGATTGAGTGAATAAGTCAGTCAGGACATAGGCATTTATTATGTATAAATAGATAGAAGATAATGAAACTCCCATTCAAATATCTCAAAAAATTATGAAGCTACATCCGTTTTAATTTTAATGTCGCTTGTTAGAGTGAGAAAACGATGAGGGACTGTGACGTCAATATACTCGAGCGTCATAGTAAAAAACAATCGTTTCATATGAAGGTGCGTTTTGCGGAAAAGGGACAGAGCATACCCCCTCTTAAAACTTTGGACTCTTATAACTTAATCATTACCTATATAACCTCTTGCTTGGTTTTTTTCTCCATTTGACTATATTTATTTTAAATTCTTTTTCGAGAAAATACATTATGATTATTTACCATATTTTCGATTCCTGAGCTATAACCACGAACTTCGGAATTCGAATATATTCGGGTATCTCTATCTCTATCGCACTAACCGTACTCGAGTGACAGGGATGCAAATATATGAACATTGAGTATCGGTTTTCGTGGTAGCGCCGCAGGTACTTTGGCTGAATGCGCCGAGCGCGTGCCATTGTCATTCAAAAAAAACAAATTCGTGTTAATTATATTGTTCAAATTTGTTGATTTCATTTATTGAAATTACGACATAAAACGACATTTGCGCATATAAGTTCTCATATCAGAATCGAATATTTTTTTATGGTTTATATTTTAGCATTTGTCTCGTAAAGGTCTATCGTAGACGGGATTTAAATTATTAATAAGTGAAAGGCAAAGCAATTCCGCCATTTTGACGAAAATTTGACGGTTCTTATAGCTGACAGTTGGAGCAGCGTTTGATTTCAATAAAAATAAATGAAAAATTAAATGAAGTCGTATATTTCGGAAAATTAATTAACTGTCGCAGTCGGATAAAAACTATCCTAAGTTGCAGCTAGAATAATAATGTACCTATATAAAATGTTTCATATTTTTCCGTTCATGGGATGCTGAGAACATTCGAACCGCGCAAAGCTTAGTTTCAAACTGGCTGATTCTTTTTTTAATTTAGAGATTTATTATAAGTGGAGATATTATGTATAAATAGATAGAAGATAATGAAACTCCCATTCAAATATCTCAAAAAATTATGAAGCTACATCCGTTTTAATGTCGCTTGTTAGAGTGAGAAAACGATGAGGGACTGTGACGTCAATATACTCGAGCGTCATAGTAAAAAACAATCGTTTCATATGAAGGTGCGTTTTGCGGAAAAGGGACAGAACATACCCCCTCTTAAAACTTTGGACTCTTATAACTTAATCATTACCTATATAACCTCTTGCTTTGTTTTTTTCTCCATTTGACTATATTTATTTTAAATTCTTTTTCGAGAAAATACATTATGATTATTTACCATATTTTCGATTCCTGAGCTATAACCACGAACTTCGGAATTCGAAAATATTCGGGTATCTCTATCTCTATCGCACTAACCATACTCGAGTGACAGGGATGCAAATATATGAACATTGAGTATCGGTTTTCGTGGTAGCGCCGCAGGTACTTTGGCTGAATGCGCCGAGCGCGTGCCATTGTCATTCAAAAAAAACAAATTCGTGTTAATTATATTGTTCAAATTTGTTGATTTCATTTTCTTGAAATTACGACATAAAACGACATTTGCGCATATAAGTTCTCGTATCAGAATCGAATATTTTTTTATGGTTTATATTTTAGCATTTGTCTCGTAAAGGTCTATCGTAGACGGGATTTAAATTATTAATAAGTGAAAGGCAAAGCAATTCCGCCATTTTGACGAAAATTTGACGGTTCTTATAGCTGACAGTTGGAGCAGCGTTTGATTTCAATAAAAATAAATGAAAAATTAAATGAAGTCGTATATTTCGGAAAATTAATTAACTGTCGCAGTCGGATAAAAACTATCCTAAGTTGCAGCTAGAATAATAATGTACCTATATAAAATGTTTCATATTTTTCCGTTCATAACAAGATCAACTGAGAACATTCGAACCGCGCAAAGCTTAGTTTCAAACTGGCTGATTCTTTTTTTAATTTAGAGATTTATTATAAGTGGAGATAAAACCCAAGTCGCTATATGTGAGCTGATAATATTTGAGTTCTCAAGGATCTTAGAATTAACACTTCATTAGTTGCTACTTCACGAATCATGTCAGAATCGTTGGCGTACTTTACATCTTTGAAGAGTTCCATAAGTCATGTGTGGTCTTCATCATCAGTGCCACTTCACCAAAACTGCGATTTCTGAGGGTAAATTCCCGAGTTATAATCAAAAATACGAAATTACACACGCGTGCCTATAAAATTTGAGGGTTGCCCTCAATTTCCCTGGGATCCCATCACTTGGTGACAATGGAACCACCTCAGGAGTATACTCTTTCGATTATAAAATAATTTTGGAAATTGGTCCACAATTGACGCAGAAATCAGCGAACATACATAAAAAAATATACACATACAGTGGAACATATAATTAACCTCCTCCTTTTTTGAAGTCGGTTAAAAATGAGTGGGAGTTTAAACAGTTCAGGCTTCAAACTGTGATACATTTTACTCGGGCTTTGATCGTTAGCAGATATTATTTTATTCATTAGTCTAGATCTAGAATGATAAACTATATACATCAATGTTGCCATATTTAGGTCGCTGTAGACAAGGGGGTGGGGGGAGAGTACCAACAAGTATAAGTAAACCAGAGAACTTACTACACATATATGATACTTATGGCGTTTTTAGGTGCGTGTTTGCGTGCGTTTGTGCGTGCGTTTGTGCGTGCGTTTCTCTTAGCCCGTTGTCCTTTACCCCGTCTGACCTTAGATCAAATAACCGACCGTTCAATTGAATTAATCTAGTAAATTCAATCCCGTTCATTCATATTTGATGTCGATTGACAGTTTACACAAACTTTTCTACGTCTCTACGCCTACGTTGCGTGTCTTTCTGCACGCTTTGAAATTTGAATATCCATTAACTTTATATGAATGATTGATTGCCCCTTTCAAACTATTGCTATTAAAAAGCCATAACATGTTCGGACGTGAGACAGATCGATACGAAAGTCCTGAATGTCCGATAGTGCCACTGTTATACTTTACATAGGGAACCCAAATTTGCCAAACAAAAGTTAAGGGTGAATAGCGAACGTTTCAATGGTCGTCATCAAACGACCTCATAAATCACAGTATTCACGAGAAATATTACGACTAATTCCAACCACAATGGTCGGTGGACGGTAGCTGTTCAATAAGAGGGTCGCAGATTTACACGTTAATATACCTACATAAGTCAGCAACAGTATCAAAAGTAGCTACGCAATAAGACGTCAAAAACTCGTATTCCCTTTTAATAAAGACTTTTGACGTCTTCGTTTGCGTAGCTACTTTTGATGCTGACTGTACTACCCCTAAGAAAATGTATTTTGGAGCAATAATCAGCAAAATACACAGCAAAAATAGTAGTAGGAAATAAAAAATGAATATGTACCTATAGGTCGACCGCTTAACTCAGTCCTCGCCTGCGCGGCGCACGGGTGCAGGGGTATGACGATAACGGGGCGCGGGCGACATACGGGAGACGAAGCCCGTCGCCCGCACGCCGGCCGCGCCCCGTTATAGTCATACCCCTGACTGAATTAAACGGTCTACCTACATAGACATAGACATAGAAAAACTTTATTTAACATCTCATTTTATACAAAAGGAAACAGTGTACAAATTAGACTTAGGAATAGACAAACACACCAGTGGTGGCGCGTGAGAATTTTCATTGGACAACCCGGAGTAAAACAAAGGGCTGTTTTTTGATGATTTACTAGTTTGGTAATATATAACAAGAAATTTTAGGCAAGCCGGTGGGAATCGGCTTGTATGGGCGCTCCGCCACTGAAACACACTCAAACAATATCATACGAGGCATTAACATTTTGTGATGCTAATAAAATGGGGCTAGACTCAGCATACTGTTGCAGTGAGTACCTACTGAGTACCTACACTGCAACGCTGATTTTCAGTCAGACCCTTACTACCACTACCTATAGCTAATTTAATTTATCAGTAAACGTTTATTTATTTATTTTAGCTTTACTGCACAATCCAAAAAGAAGGACCATTGGCGGACTTAATGCCATAAAGCATTCTTACCAGTTTGTTTATCTATAAAAATACACTTTATTTATTTTGTTTAGTTATTTAAACATTCTTTAGCTCAAGTATTAGAGTAGGTAACAGATAAAACCCTTCGTAATACAAACCGAATTGCCGTCTACGCACTTTCATTACCCTGGCGACTCTAAGTCTCGCGGGCTCCATGACATTCAATCAGTAAACATATTCCCCTAGTTCCGTCTACCCTGTACAGGTATCAAGGCACCTAGCTGTTTGTTTGGAGAACATCAAGAGAGCCACGGGCGGGGGCGCAATCGATTACCGGCTTCGTGGCGCTCCCCGGCATCGAGACTTTGATCGACCCTAATCTAATAATAGAAACCACTTTCATTGCACTGAAGATTGAAATGTAGTACACCTAGTACGTCTGATCTGGTGGTGAGTGAGGTTGCCAGAGCTCCCAAGGATGCACAATGTGTTACAGCGAGACCTGCGGGCCTTAGATGGGTGCCATTTTATCACAACTTATCGTTGTGGATAAAACATCCGTCACTCTCGCACTCGCATACTTGTTAGAACGTGACAGATGTTTTATCTACAGCGATAGGTAAGTGATAAAATGGTAACCATGCCACTCCCGCTGCTTTTGTCGCTAGCTGTCAACAGAACGAATTCTTAAATCAATAAAGGTAGACAACACACTTGTGACTGTCTGTAGTCACAAGTGTTCATAGTCTACTGTGTCTGCCATCATCAGGTAGGCCATATGTTTGTTTGCCACGGTCTTTATCAAAAATCTAATTATCGTGTTGCGCGACTCACGTGTGCGCAATTGCGCATGGTTTTCGCTTAAGGCGACGTGAGCTCAGAAAACGGACTTTTAAAAAATCGTAGCGCTTGCTTGGATACGGCTGCCCTAAATTTAATTAGCAATCTTGAGGCCTTTCTCGAGGGCCAACAGCTATTCGAATCCTGAGTTTTTGACTTTCACTCGATATAAAAAAAATCACGAACATAAGTCTAATACACACTTGAAACACATTATGCACAAAAACTAAACATATTCAAATTGGTTCTAAAAATCGGCAATATCATGTTTGAGGGAACTTAGTGATTACTTATTTATTTATTTAAACGCACAATTTTTTTAAATAAAAACATGATATCCGCGCTTCCGAGCACGCTCTTCCGTCTCGCTCACGCTTATGCTAAGCGTGAGGGAGAGAAGACCATGAACCTACGGCGGCGATTTAATAGCCGGAAACACCTGCTACGGCCTACGGCGTAGCACACGTAGCGCTGAAAGAAACGAATACGAGTATAAAATGTTACCTATATGTGATGGTTAACTATGTACATACTTGAAGTGCACGGTCTTATGATATTTTCCAAACAACTCTAAGCGCTAAAAATTATTCATTATTAGAAAGAGACGGATAGTCTTTCTCGCCGCGACACAGCTCGCGGGCCGACCTGTTACAGCCGTGCTAGAAGTAAAACGTTCGAAACAAGATTAACTGCACCAACAGTCACCCATGATTCTCATATTGGGAGGTAAGGGACACAATAAGCCCAATCATGGCGGGCTTAATTCTGAGTAGTTTACGGGTGGCCACCTTCTGACTCCATCATCTCGGTGATACCATAATATTGCGTTGTCACCAAATTAACATAAGTTACCTACTAGAGTCTGGCTAACCAAATTTTTTGACAGATATGTCCTTGTGGTATCAGAAAGATCGTTATCAACGTGCTGGATTGGTGGCAAAGGGTATGGTTGGCAGAAAAAACAAATACATTTGAATATTCACTTATGTTCTTAACCATAAAATATATATTACCTTCTTTCCAACCTAATATATTTTTAAAACAAAGTAGGTCACATAAAATGTCATAAAAAAAACAACTATATTTTAAAATCAAATTACCTACATCACGCGAAGTGGTAATTTTAACTTAAATAATCCAATGCACATCGTATCTAGAGTGGATATTCAAGTATTTCAAGTGTAGTCCTAATACCGCACGTATGATCACAGTAATTCACAGTATGGATTTGACACAATACCCGGATTTTATTACGAGATTACGACGGACAAAAACACGCAATGTACCTACTGTTTGCAGTATCAATATTAAAAGGAAAAAATACAATATAAATAAGCACTTCAAGTCAAAATCTCATCTAAATAAATCTAAAAATTTTCGTGATTGCAATTTAATATCAGATTTATTGTTCGTTGACACAAACTTCAACATTATCGCCAAGTCAATTCAATTGCTGGAGGATCCAAATCTAGAACTGAAAAGTTCATTAAAATTGACTAGATAAAAAAAAATGGCAAAGTTGAGATTACATCCCTCGGGCAAGGATATTTTAAACTAAAAAATATCCTGAAGAAAAACCCCGGTTACAGTTGCAGTACTGTAAACGTCGTGCAGCAGCTGATTGAAGGCAAAGAGGTGGATACGCCGGAGGGTGTCAATAAAAATTGCGTGCAATATTTTAGAGACTTAAATTATTTCCTATGACGTCTGTTAATGTAGAAAGGTCATTTAGCAATTTAAAATGGATTTTTTCCAATCAACTTTTAGTCCTTTATTCACTATAATTTGAATAAGTTGTTATAAATATGTATATACATCTCATAATTTGTGAAATATATAATATTTAAAATACTTGCGTAATCTGTTTATTTTTGTTAACCATACTTTGCCACCAATACAGCACGTTGATAACGATCTTTAGGTATCACCAATTGTCTATGATTAAAAAACAAGGCCAAAAGTCAGTTATCAATTTATGTTATTTATTCAAATGGTTTGCGGTTTATGTTTTATCTCCACTTATAATAAATCTCTAAATTAAAAAAAGAATCAGCCAGTTTGAAACTAAGCTTTGCGCGGTTCGAATGTTCTCAGCATCCCATGAACGGAAAAATATGAAACATTTTATATAGGTACATTATTATTCTAGCTGCAACTTAGGATAGTTTTTATCCGACTGCGACAGTTAATTAATTTTCCGAAATATACGACTTCATTTAATTTTTTATTTATTTTTATTGAAATCAAACGCTGCTCCAACTGTCAGCTATAGCAGACCATAAGAACCGTCAAATTTTCGTCAAAATGGCGGAATTGCTTTGCCTTTCACTTATTAATAATTTAAATCCCGTCTACGATAGACCTTTACGAGACAAATGCTAAAATATAAACCATAAAAAAATATTCGATTCTGATATGAGAACTTATATGCGCAAATGTCGTTTTATGTCGTAATTTCAATAAATGAAATCAACAAATTTGAACAATATAATTAACACGAATTTGTTTTTTTTGAATGACAATGGCACGCGCTCGGCGCATTCAGCCAAAGTACCTGCGGCGCTACCACGAAAACCGATACTCAATGTTCATATTATATTTGCATCCCTGTCACTCAAGTATGGTTAGTGCGATAGAGATAGAGATACCCGAATATTTTCGAATTCCGAAGTTCGTGGTTATAGCTCAGGAATCGAAAATATGGTAAATAATCATAATGTATTTTCTCGAAAAAGAATTTAAAATAAATATAGTCAAATGGAGAAAAAAACAAAGCAAGAGGTTATATAGGTAATGATTAAGTTATAAGAGTCCAAAGTTTTAAGAGGGGGTATGTTCTGTCCCTTTTCCGCAAAACGCACCTTCATATGAAACGATTGTTTTTTACTATGACGCTCGAGTATATTGACGTCACAGTCCCTCATCGTTTTCTCACTCTAACAAGCGACATTAAAACGGATGTAGCTTCATAATTTTTTGAGATATTTGAATGGGAGTTTCATTATCTTCTATCTATTTATACATAATAAATGCCTATGTCCTGACTGACTTATTCACTCAATCACTCACTCACTCACTCATCAACGCACAGCCGAAACTACTAATCTTAGAGAGTTGATTTTTGCACAGTATGTTGCTTTTATAACGTGGGCTAGGGATAAAAAGGGATTTTTGAAAATTCTACCCCTAAGGGGGTAAAATGGGGGTGCAAAGTTTGTATGCGAGAACCTTTTTTTTTTTGAGCTATAGACTTAAACTTTGTAGAAAAATTAGTTATTAGAATACAAATGAAAAACTTTCAGCGTTTTGGAAAATTCCACCCCTACGGGGGTAAAATAGGGGTGCAAGGTTTGTATGGAGGAAACATTTTTTTTTAAATAGAGACTTAAATTTTTGTAGAAAGATCAGTCATTAGAATACAAATAAAGAACTTTCAGGGTTTTAGAAAATTCTACCCCTGAAGGGGTAAAATAGAGTGCAAAGTTTGTATGGGAAAAACTACTTTTTTTTAAATAGAGACTTAAAACTTTGTAGAGAAATTATTCATTAGAATACAAATAAAGTACCTAGATTCAGTGTTTTAAAAAAATCCACCCCTAAGGGGGTAAAATAGGGGTGCAAATTTTGTATGGGGGAAACAATATTTTTTTTAAATAGAGACTTAAAACTTTGTAGAAAGATTAGTCATCAGAATACAAATTAAGTACTTTCAGCGTTTTAGAAAATTCTACCCCTAAAAATAGGGGGCTAAAATAGGGGTGCAAAGTTTGTATGTGGAAAACTATTTTTTTTAGCTAGAGTCCTAAAACTTTGTAGAAAGATTATTTAAATACAAAGAAAGTACTTTCAGCGTTTTGGAAAATTTCCCCCCTAAGGGGGTAAAATAGGGTGCAAACTTTGTATGGGAAAAACATATTTTTTTTTAATAGAGACTTAAAATTTTGACGAAAAATTACTTATTAGAACATGAAAAATACTACATTCGGCGTTTTACAAAAATCATTCCCTAAGGGGGTTAAAAAAGGGTGCAAGGTTTGTATGGGGAACACATTTTCTGAGCTAGACACTTAAACTTTGTAGAAAGATTACTTATAAAAATACAAAAAAAAAAGACTTTCAGCGTTTTGAAAAAATCTATCCCTAAGGGGGATAAAAAGGGGTGCAAAGTTTTTATCAGGGAAAGTTTATGTTTTTGAGTTAGAGACTTGAAACTTTGTAGAAAGATTACTTATTAAAATACAAAAAAAGAACACAAATCGTTTAAGAAAATTCCACCCCTAATAGGGTTAAAAAGGAGAGCAAGCTTTGCATGGGCAACACTTTTTTTTGAGTTAGACTTAAAACTTTGCAAAAAGATTACTTATTACAATACTAAAAAAGAACTTTCAGCGTTTTAGAAAACTCCATCCCTAAGGGGATCCTTAAGATCCCTAAGAAGGGTAGCCAGTGTTGTGTGGGAAAAACTTTTTTTTTACTAGACTTAAAACTATTCAAAATGTTACTTATTAAAATTAATAATAAAGTACTTTCAGAGTTTTAGAAAATTTCACCCCTAAGGGGGTTAAGAAAGCTTTGTATGGGCAACACTTTTTTTGAGCTAGAGACTTAAAAGTTTACGAAAAAAGTTCTTTCAGCGATTAGAAAAATTCAACCTCTAAGGGGGTTTAAAAGGGGGTTCAAATTTTAAATGGCGAGCAATAAAATTTTAAAGTGTGAGTAAGAGATTTTTAACTTCGGTCTTATTCTGGACGTTAAAAGACTACAAAACTGATTTCAGAGTTTTTCCAAATTCATCCCCTAAGAGTGTTAAAATTGGTTCAAAGTTTGAGTATTTCAAGGCATTTTTAAAGTATGAGATTTTTAACTTTGGTTTTAGACTGTTTGTTCACAAACTAGAAAATGAACATCAACTTTTTTTTTAATTATCCCCTAAAAGAGGGTTCAAATTTTGTATTGAGAGAAATCATTTTCTAAGACGATAAAAAGTTCTACGCGGACGAAGTCGCGGGCAACAGCTAGTTTTAAATAATATTAACAATGAGTACCGAGTAGGTACTATCGACAAAATTGAATCCTGACCCAGCATGGAACCTTGTTACAATTAACTGACGTATTAACGTCATATGATCGTGCGTATGTTCGTTAATTGTAACAAGGTTCTATGGTGGGTCACGATTAAGTTGGTTCGATTGTACATGACTACCGAGTGAGGTCCGCAAACTATTCTGTAAGCTCGTAAATAATTACGACAATGTGAGAACCCGACGTAAAGCGTTGTATAACGAAAAACTGCAATGTTTACAAGTCGTAAACAACTTATCTATAAAAATATCTTGGCCGAAAATGTCTAGGTATACATATAATATGAGCGACGAGCGTGTTGATGGAATCGAGCACTTGGCCCATCGTGCCGATGCGGCATTACTCTACCTCTATACCTATAAAAAAAACATTTATTTCAGACTCAAGAATGAAGAATCCATATGTTTGTTAGTACGTAAAATACCTGCCTTACCTATATTTAGCTAATTTTTTTAAGTACCTTACGTATGCACAGAAAATCAAAAATAATTTCTAGTATTAAACTATAATTCCTACTAAGTACACAAAGTGTGACCAGCCCAAAACTTTTTGAATTTCCCGCCAAAACTTTGGGAAAAAATGTGGTTAGCCAGACTCTACCCATGCCAAATGTCAGTTAATAGGATACCGGCGCGGCCAACTAGATTTGCTTAAACCAATCAGATCACATGCACACAAGCTCATAGCGAGTTCTAAAAATCCATAACTCCCGCGGGAACAATTTAGGTCATTGTCATTCTGTATACAGGCATGGAATAACACCATTTACGAGCAAGTGTGATGACAACATAATACTTACGTATGTACCTACATATGAACAGCTCAAGTTTAATAAATAAATGCTTGTAAAAAATGTAACTCCGGTATAAAAAAAACGCTTTGTGTAACTAGACTACTACTCTACACTCTCTCTCTTTCTGTCTTGTGTACAATATAGTACATTGTTGTAGAGGCTAGAAAGTAAGCCCTCGAAAGTACGAGTCCAGCTATTGCACTTTCGGCCGAGGCTTAACATAGTGCTTTTCACGTCTACTGCGAGGAAATTGCAAATAATCATAATTTTAAATCTAAATTAAGTTCCTAATTGAAGATCATAATACTAATCAAAAAACAAAAGAAGCGCGGCACCGCTCGCCGGCGCGGCGGCGCCGCTCCTCCCGCTCGACGCCCTGTGATTGGTCGAAGAGCTGTTCAAACTGAACAACCACTATTACAATGACCAACCACTCAAAAATAATCGACCAATAGCAGAGTAGAAAGTAAAAAAGGCCGTTAAACACTACATTTTACTTTGCAAATCTACATTGTTTGACTGTTTTTGAATTGTACTACTAAGAACTACTTTCTACTCTCATTTCAATCCATCTTTGGCCATTTTTCCGAGCAGTGGCGTGAAAAAGTATTTACAATACATACTTCTAACTAGTAGGTACCTGTACCTACATACACACCTTTACATACACGTATATAAGGGAGACCTAGAAACAGCGCTTCGCAATTACGATCCAATCGACCCTAATCTAATAATAGAAGTTACCTGCATTGTATGAAGTAGAAACCTAGTTCGAAGATTAAACTTGCCTGTATTTAGCATGATAGCTAAGTATTCTAACCGATTTACTTCGATACAATTGCCGTTTATCTCTTAAGTTTCGTCGATAACTGTTTACCGACTCCATCCTTCGCATTACAACAATAGAGTCTAGGAAGTAACTTTACGAACGCACGTTAGGAAAACTTATCTGTAATTTTCCCGTACAAAAATTTATATTTATATCTAGCTGAGGCCCTAGCACGTCACGTCACGTTTTACGGCGAAAATGTACTGAAACGTAAAACGCAACGATAAAACGTATCGTGCTAGCTGGGCTGACTCGCGCACAATGCGTTACGTGATCGACCTGCTAAAACTAACATTTAAAAAGGTAAAGTTGTGAAGAACCCTTAAACGGGCACAAAGGCATCTGGTTTTTTATGGAACCCTATAACAGCGTATATTATTGCATGAGGCCCTTAGGAGTAAAAATTACATTTAAAGTAGGTACCTAAGCTAAGTTCGACTCTCCTTTGTCTCATACATTTCTGGTCAAGCAAATTTATAATCTCTCGGGGCACCATGTATACTACTGTATACTCGGTATATGTATTATCCCCTTCAAATAGAAGAGCTTTTTGTGGAACGTAGGATTTAGTCCATAGTTATATACTCTAAAGTTCTAAACTCTTTCATAAACTTTTTTTGTCCCAGGTTGCCTATCGACAATTTTCACGCACCGCCACTGGGGCACAGTTAAGTAGTAAATACAATGCCCCAGTCATGCGCAGTGAAAAGGTTAATACAGTGAATTTATAAAGCGCGTTTCCACGCCTGATTTTTTTACCCGACTGCCAAAGGAGAGGAGGGTTAATTTCAAGACAATATAACCAAAGAGCGGTTTTTACTCATGTTTTGGTTTGTACTGTGACTTTGAGCGGTTACTCACGGCAACTTTTTGCAGCAATATAAACGCGTTTATGAACGCGTGACTGTCGCGCTACACTGGCCGTGCATACATAGATAATCTGTCAAAACCACCTGTACCTATCGCGTCTGTAGCGGTGCAAAAAGTCGCCGCGTGTAACCGCTCAAAGTCACGGAGTACCTACAGTCAAGTGCAAAAAGTTGCCGTGTGTAACCCCGCTCAAAGTCACGGAGTACCTACAGTCAAGTGCAAAAAGTCGCCGTGTGTAACCGCTCAAAGTCACGGAGTACCTACAGTCAAGTGCAAAAAGTCGCCGTGTGTAACCGCTCAAAGTCACGGAGTACCTGCAGTCAAGTGCAAAAAGTCGCCGTGTGTAACCGCTCAAAGTCACGGAGTACCTACAGTCATGTGCAAAAAATCGCCGTGTGTAACCGCTCAAAGTCACGGAGTACCTACAGTCAAGTGCAAAAAATTGCCGTGTGTAACCGCTCAAAGTCACGGAGTACCTACAGTCAAGTGCAAAAAGTCGCCGTGTGTAACCGCTCAAAGTCACGGAGTACCTACAGTCAAGTGCAAAAAATTGCCGTGTGTAACCGCTCAAAGTCACGGAGTACCTACAGTCAAGTGCAAAAAGTCGCCGTGTGTAACCGCTCAAAGTCACGGAGTACCTACAGTCATGTGCAAAAAGTCGCCGTGTGTAACCCCGCTCAAAGTCACGGAGTACCTACAGTCATGTGCAAAAAGTCGCCGTGTGTAACCGCTCAAAGTCACGGAGTACCTACAGTCATGTGCAAAAAGTCGCCGTGTGTAACCGCTCAAAGTCACGGAGTACCTACAGTCATGTGCAAAAAGTCGCCGTGTGTAACCCCGCTCAAAGTCACGGAGTACCTACAGTCATGTGCAAAAAGTCGCCGTGTGTAACCCCGCTCAAAGTCACGGAGTACCTACAGTCAAGTGCAAAAATATACAATCTAGTTAATCCTCTCATAAATCTAAAGTCAAGAGTCTAAAGTTACTTGAAATAAATGATGTATTATTTTTATTATAAATATGTACCGAAGTCTTAATCCGCTGACATAAGAGCGATGGGACATATTTACAAGTAAGTTGTATGCACGCATATTTTTACACTTGACTGTAGATACAAACCAAAACATAAGTAAAAAATATATAATGTGGGTATTTGTGTTTCGTGTATTATGACTTATGACTGTATTTAAGTGTCAGATGTTTTATAAATTAAAATAGTATTTTATGCAACTGTTGTATAAGAAAGGTCTTAAAACGCGAGTGGCGTGGGTTGCGATGCGAGCCTTGGCGAGCATCGCAATTAAAGACGCCACGAGCGTTTTTAGACTAGTTATACACCGTTGCATACAATACTTTTTCTACGACAAATTTTAAATAAATAACAGACTACAGAATAGTTAAACTTTTCAGGCAGCAAGTTTTCTATTCGTACTTTTGCTACTCACACAATTTCTTCAGGAGTGCAGTTATTAATTTCTTCGACCATGTTAAAAGGAACGTAGGTACACTTTTGTCTTCACAAACACGAATAAAATCTTAATAGTTTAGGACTAATAGTTTATCATCTTTTCATTTTGAACTGTATTTTGGAGGGAAATCGGAAATTTGACAGCTCTTGCTTATGGTTTGTTTTGTTTTTAATTTGTTTGCACTTGCCATCCAAACCAAACCGAATCCGGACCCGGACCGAATTCGAACTGTTTATTTTTATAAATAATTCCAAGAATTTATGAAACATGTAATTTAACACACAATAGATGATGATTTATTATTATTGTAGTAAATAATTTATAATATACAAATATTAAATCGTAAATAAATACTTTTATTTTGAAATATGTGTTTATGAAGTTGGCACCACTGCAATATAGCGGCCGATTTAAAAAAAAGTTAAAAAGTGCTTTTATGAAAAATGTATGAACCAAAAAAGTACGCTAAACAGTTCGTTTTTGGGCCATAGAGCATAGAGTGTTTCGACGACTTAGTAGTGGTGTCATTGTATTTGAGCTACAGCCTATATAAATGACATATAACGGTACAGGAGTAGAAAAAAGTGTTAATTGCAATCTGATAACACCAAACATTGTTAATGGCATTTTCATGTTTCTTGTACGATAAAATGCAATTGCGTTCATTTTCAGCTGAGTAAGCATAATTATTTCCAATAATTTACAATAAAGCTACTCACTAGAACGTAAGTAATTCTTAAAACAAGTTAAACACTAGGTATAGGGGGACCTCCACTTGACCTAAAAACGTTTGCCCTAATGTTGCAATAGTAGGTCTAATATTTCACTAAACCTTACCTTACCTACATTATTTCTGAACCATTTTACTGATTGCTGCTTTTAAAATGTTTCTTTTTTATATAATCGTAGAGAAGTTCTTTATCAGCTTCAATTTGGAATATTTCACAGCAGTCCTAAACATTAGATTAACGGTTAATTGAAAAATGCATTAAGTTTGATGAAACACAAAAACTGTCTAAATGCTAAATATAAATTCTAATAAAATTGTAGGTATGCTGCGAGTAAGCATTAAGCCTGCATCACACTGGCGCGGCCTGCGGTGGCAGCCATAGTAAATTTGACAGCGAATGACAAGTTTACTATTGACCGCCGCGGCCAGGCCGCGCCAGTCTGTGAGAGGCCTACAGGGCTCTTTTTTACATATCAGAGGGGCTACAAAGAAACGACAACGAACTTCGTTCGTGTGGGTATTTCCCTCTCTGACGCTCGAACTAGCAAGTGCGACAGAGACGGAAATACACGAACGAAATTCGTTTTCGTTTCACGGTAGGCCCTAGGGCGCGGTAGCCGCGTATAGTCTAACAATACATAAAAAGGTTACTTTACCACATACCTACGTAAGTGAGTGTAACATTAACCTGCTACTTTAAAATGCGTAATAAAATATAACTCGATCACCAAGTACTCATAACCTTTCAGCAACCTTTACAGTATTAACCTTTTCACTCTATAAGCCATAATCTAGCCTTTTGTGTCTCTAAATTAACAGGCGCGGTTCTTTTGTCTGGATCAGACAGCTGACATGGAATTCCGAAAGTCATCGAAATCGAGTAGGTATCTAATAGCCCATTGGGGCACTTTTCATGGACGTTATTTTCGTTTTTAGTTTGCTGGATTAGTTATTTAGGTTAGGTGTTAAATTGGTTGCGTGTCAGCCAAACCAATTGAAGCAATTTGGTCTGTTGTTGTTAACATTTCTTAGGTTAATTATAGTACAGTAAGTATGACGATGACATTTTTAAAGAACGGTCGTATGTCGTTAAGTTTGACTTTTCCAGTGCACAAGTAGTTTATTGTCTATGCTAAGAGTATTTTTGACTTGGGAACAAATCGATTTTCATTTCCCTGAATTATTTAGTCACATGACAAAGTTTTATTTAGTCCGAAGGCATTGTTTGCTCAAACCATTAACTCTTCCAATCCTTCAAAACTAGTATCATATAGGTAGAACCCATTAAGTTAGGTAAGGTACGTTTTCTAACAATAGGTACCTACCGAAAAGTTAAGTTCTGAAAAACCCCAATTCAGACACATGATTCTTTCGGTGAAACAATTTTTCGAGGTAAGGTTTTGTCAGAACTATACGCTACGAATAAGTATAGTTCACATAAGTCAGTCGGAAAGTTAGAAAAGTTTCGTAGACGGGACCATCTCTGATAGAACACTTCCTCTTAGGAGCTTCGCCAATAATAGGTATTCGTTTTTTTTTTATTCTGCATCTCATTTAATTGGTTTATTAGGAAAAAGTAACTTTGAGGACAAACGCGTATCATCGCCAACACAGTTAACTGACCATACATGCACTTTATTTGCATTGCAATAAGGTTCAATATAAATACAGGATGGTCAGTTAACTGTCGCCAACACAGTTAACTGACCAATATGCACAGCACATATTTGTATAGGACTCTATTGTCAATATCATAAAGGTGTGTACAGATAAGTATGCCCTTATTTATGGACGTATATTAATACGCCTGACTGTACATTTAGCATTTATATACCTAATTGTACTTTCGCCCTATGTAAGTAGACGTACAATCCTAACCATTATCTCGGGAGTGGCGCGCGGGGAGCCCCAGCTAACAGCCCTCGGCGCAATGAGCTAGCTCGTTACCGCGGCGCCACTCGGTCTCGTCATCGCGACGTGTGACGAAATGCTTTCATCCGCGAAATTAGGTCAAACGGGGAAAATTAGGTGAATCGAATAGTGCGCGCCATATAAGACATTATTGCTGATGTGTATCAATCAGCAGGTCGATCACGTAACGCATAAGGCATAAGGGTAGGTCTAAATGTCACTTTTTATATGGAAAATTGACAGTTAAATTGTACCGACGCGCGTTCGGTACGTTACGTGATTAACCCTGCTGGCATAAGAGACGATATTATTGTTTGTCAGACGGATAATCGCGTAACTATTCCAACGCGCATAAGAACAATTCAACTGTCATTATTCCATACAAAAATTGACATTTAGATCTACCTAACGTACGTTTATGCGTTACGTGATCGACCTGCAGGTCCACGTACCTACTTATAGTCAACAATAAATTAATCGCTGCAAAAATCTCTTGATTTTCTAACTTTTTCGGGATTTTATATCTATGTCCTTTGACGTCATTTCCCGGTAAGGGTAGTGGGTGGCCTTACGAAGCTGAAGGTCCTGGGTTCGAATCCCGTTAAGGGATATCTGTGTGATGAGAGATTGTTCCCTATAATATTTATTTATTGTTAATGTCCTGCAACCGCAATGCAAATTCAGCTACAAAACTGAATAGTGACCGAAAGAAAGGTCTGTAGTGGTTAGATATATTTTAGTTACTACATAATACGACTAGGCAGGGATCGGAACCGGTTAGTTGCTAAAACCTCAGTTTACCACAAATCTCGAACTATTTAATACTTCACATGTAGGACTCAGTTGTGTTTTGAGGTAACGAGTGCGTATTATTAGATTGCCCAATTAGAAATGAAATTATTATCAAAAGAACGAAAAAGAACCGTTTTCGTTCCCATACAAACAATACCGGTTTCCGATCCCTGCGAGTAGGTGTGTTTAAAACACGGAATACTTAAAGAGGATGGCAGCGACGTGTTAGCTAGTTACTTAGGGATCCTGCGCAGCCAGCCCAATACATTCATAATCTGAATTTTTACATCTAAACATCACCTGTGCTAACTCGGGGCACCTATACTAAAGTGATGTAGCAAAATATTTTATCGACAAAAAAATATATCGATGTTACTGTCAACATCTAAATGTTATTCCACATAAATACATATTATTTATTTTCTCTTCATTTAAAAAATAAAAACAATAAACAAATTAAAACGTGCATTTATTTGTTCATTTAGATTTTGACGACCGCTTTAGCCTAGTTGGTAGTGACCCTGCCTACGAAGCAAGAGGTCCTGGGTTCGAATCCCGGTAAGGGCATTTATTTGTGTGATGAGCACGAATATATGTTCCTGAGTCATGGATGTTTTCTATGTATTTAAGTATTTATTTCTCTATATAAGTATCTATATCGTCGTCTAGTACCCATAGTACAAGCTTTGCTTAGTTTGGGACTAGGTTGATTTGTGTAAGATTGTCCCCAAATATTTATATTTGTTTATTTATTTTAAAATAGTATTCATAGTATACAATTTATATATTTTCCCTATTCGTCGGTAGTAAAGATTGCCGTCTAGATGAAAATATCCACTTGAAATTAATATACGATCTCTTAACGTCCACAGTGGTCAACGGGGCATTTTATCTTAAAATATGTCTATTGACTTTTGAGTCAAAATAAAACAGATATGATATGTGTTCAGATATGATATCTAAGGTTTTTATAGCAATCGAGAAATTTCAATGAGCACATGTGCTAATATATATCGACATCTTTTTTATCGATATCAAATCCCTAAAAAGTGCTCCGAGTTAGCACAGGTATGAACATCACTACTGCAAATCGCTTCTAATTGGTAAAAGCTTTTAATTCCATTACGATTTCAAAATTTTTAAGACGAAAAGTAACTCAAAACTGCATTACTTGCGGGCTACTTTCCAATGCCAAAAAAATGTCACGTAAGTCTATTTATTCTTTATCAATACACGAGCCAATTTCGGAAGGGGTTTTCAAGTATGGAAATGATATGTGAATAGGTTTGATACCTGCTCTCCTTCTTGCATTAGAGCATAACTAAACGTGTGTGATCGTGACGTACTTTTGACGGAAATTGACATTAACTTTTTGATTCCAAAATTGAGGCCCTATTCAAATGAAGTTGACGTTTATATAGTACGGTAGTTCCTTAATCTGCGGCTTTGGCTAGCAAACAATGTCAAGCATGCTGCATATATTTTCTGTCTTACTAACGGAGTAATGGCGAATGTCATAATCGATTGCGTATTTATTCAAAAAACTGTTATGTCAGTACTTATTGGTGATAGAAAACTGCTCCCGGGGGAACCTCTGGGTCCTGGCTTTTGCCTGTGAGCACGACACAATTGCACAAAACGGCATGTTTTTATTTTTAATATGGCAAAAATCGGTCACCCACGGTCAAACAACATCTGATCTGCGTTTTGACTGCGTTTGACACAGTTTCATGAGTGTTCACTCATAACATCGGATACGCGCGGCCCGCCCACTACCGTTTCTATAGTATTTACTTGTGATGATGTGGTTTAAAAGCTAGTTTCAGTGCAGTCGAGTTCATAGATACGTGTACGTTCCCAAAGGTTCAAAAATATCTGAGCAATCATGGGCATGAGCCCGTAACAATAAAGTCGTGTTCACATATTTTTGATCACTTTGTTCGTGCACATATTTTCGAACTCGACTGTAGATTTTCGTTGCACCACGTCCGTAGGAATTACCCATCGCTACCCTACACGTGACCCCTGGGCGGTGCTAAAAGTGCAACAACCTGGCAACCGTACCGCCTTTTCGAAGATCTCACGGTTCTATTAATAAAATGATTTGCCATACGATAAATAAATGTCAACGATGTACAGAAGCAGCAGAATAAGCCACGCGCAGTTACTTCTGCTGCTGACTGTACTAGTATAAACCGTAAATTCAAGACGTGTGTGCCTACCCGATATGACTGGTACTTGCTGGTCGATCACGTAACGCATTGTACGCACGTTAGGTAGATCTAAATGTTATATGGACAAATTGACAGAATTGACAGTTGGATTGTCCTAACGCGCGTTCGGAACGTTACGCGATTACCCCTCAGGTCCGCTGCGACAATATTTTAGTGTTCTTCTTATATCTAGCTTGCTATTCCTTGCCCCTATTTCAGCAAATATATGTTGTAATTGTAAATAAACAAGTTGCCTGTAGGTATACAGATCACAAAAATAGGACATATCGTTCCCAAATTAAGAATTCAAATGGAATTCATAAACAATAAATCAGAACATGAATGTACTTCATGAATGAACATGAGTGCAACTGCAAATATTGTAAACACGTTCCATTCACGTGCACGTAATGACAACAATATCAATAGCGACAGCTTGTAAAATATTCCATTCATAAACTCATTCATCCACTAATGTTTGTATTACGATTCATTTACCTACGTGTCTCTGCATATCTGACCTTGATGAATTCAACTTTTAACTCGCAATACCTACGTAGGTACCTGTAGGTACCTACTAATAGTTCTAACATAGCTCGTGCATTATTATGTGCTTTCTTAAACTTTGTTCACCAAAATTACTTTAGATTAGCAAAATTCAACACACCGCTACTTATTTGTACTTACGAGTTAACTTTCCATCTTATCTTAGCATCAGAGGGGTGATAACGTACGTAACGTTTCGAACGCACGTTAGGACAGCTCAACTGTCATTTTCCCATACAAAAAGTGACATTTATTACCTTACGCGCGTACAATCAGCAGAATGCAACAGCAGATATGTAAGATGTAAATTCAAACGGGGCAGTAAGGGGAAATCTGAAACTACAAGAGATAAGGACCGGTCTTAGAAAAAAAAATAGTGCATTCAAAGATTTTCAAAAAAACCCTCACATGCGGGCTGGAATCGAACCCGATCAAATTTCTCTAAAAATCGGAATTAGTTTTTTTGCTTAAAGTAATAATGCTGGATGCAAGGAACAATTGTTGCTAAGAAACCCTGTATCTACGATCACAGGAAAATACCGTGGTTCATCGTTTTATGTACAGAAATAGATTTCCCCGTACAAACACACACACACACACACACACACACACACACACACACACACACACACACACACACACACACACACACACACACACACACACACACACACACACACACACACACACACACACACACACACACACACACACACACACACACACACACACACACACACACACACACACACACACACACACACACACACACACACACACACACACACACACACACACACACACACACACACACACACACACACACACACACACACACACACACACACACACACACACACACACACACACACACAC